>APFE030559490.1:21189-151346 GCA_000404065.3 Pinus taeda
ATTCCCCTCATGCTGGAGGAGGAAGCTCGAATTAGTTAGAATAAGGATTCTATATATAGCTGAAACAACAATGTAATGAGGGTTGGAAATTTTATAACAGAGTACTGTTTTGGTTTATGTAAAGACAGAGTTCAGTAATATAAGTTGGCTGCTTTTCTTCTCAGGATTCATGAAGGATTTCCATGTTCAGAATGTGTGATTTTATCCTTTCCTTAATGTATTTTACAGTTGCATAGATGTGTAATCACTCAGAATTCACTGATTGTGCTCTGATTTCCTGTATGCATTTATGAACTGTGGTTTTATATGAGTTGTGTTCTGAACATCCAAATGCTAAATGCCCTGACTTCTATGTAAAGGCAGTATCATTGTTTACTGAAGTGTGATTGACTCCATAGGCCCAATGGAAACTTATGTAATGTTTATCCAGCCTTCATATTTGTCAATGTTATTCCATAAGAGTTAGCCATCTAATTATTAGTCAAAATCAATAACCCTTTGAGAGATCCCTCTCAGGCTAAGGAGGCTAAGCCTTATTCAAAATATTGGTTTGAAACAGTTACTTGAAGTCTTCCTGGTTTGCAGCCTTCCAGGGCTTGATTTTGAGATAACACCCTACAAGCTTTGCAAGGCATGTGTTGTTGATCACCCAGCCAAAAGAGGATTTGACATCAGAATTTGGTTGTATTCTCTTTTGTTTATTAATAATAATAGACGACTATCATTATGGTTCCACTCTTATTGTCTTTATAATGATGTTTGAGTTGTATCCTTTCTGACTGATACATAGTTGCATTTCTTGGATTTTATGCTTGTATTTGTCTTGTTCTTTGCATGTGCAGGTGTTTGTTCACGAAAATCGTGAGTATTGTGACCAGCTAAAGCGAAAGAACGGGAGCGATGACTCTTCTACAAATACTAGCGTTGGATTCGAGGTAGGCCCTCATCATCGATCTTTACTTTGCAATTAGGAACCTCCGTGTTAGCGTTGTTTGATTGTTGCGAGACCCCATTTAGGCTAGTGGGATCGCCTCTGTCCACAGAGGGGATTTACCTACACAACACCATGTTTTTTGCTGAATGTGATTTGGTCTTGTTATACGATCAAGCCAATGATAAATTAGGAGCTGAGAAATTCGAACCAATGTGGCATGGGCCTTACATTGTTAAATGAGTATTATGGAAAGGTGCCTATGATTTGGTTGACTATGAAGGAAATCAATTGGCTAAGCCTCAAAACAAGGTTTACTTTAAGAAGTATTATGCGTGATTTAGTGTAAATACTTTGTACAATATTGTTTTACTCATTAGTGTGCAATTTGGTTTTGGTGTGTTTGTTTTCTTTTGCAAACATGTTTTCCTCTACTTACCATGTATTATACTTGTTTTCTGATGTCATCGAACCTTTATGTCAGTTTTTCTAATGGAGCTTGTCATAGTACACAATTTTTTTCATCCGCTGCATGGGCAATCTATGACCCTAATGGCGAGTTAGTGAATTTATAAGGCATATGTTTAGGTCGTACTACTAATAACATTACCGAATATAGTGTGGTTATCGAGATTTTGTCAGAAGCCATTGCTCTTTGCATTAGAGAGTTATTAATCTTGATTCACAACTCATTGTAATACAGCTTAATAGACAATATTCAGTTATAAATCCTCTGATTTTGAGAATGTATTTGCAAGTTCGCCTCTTGGAATGAGACTTTGATTATATCACTTATCAACATATTTTGAGACGTTTGAACACATTAACTGATACATTAGATAATTATGTATTAGATATACATCTCGGACATATGTAAAACAAAAACCATCACATAGTGAACATAACGGGAAAACATGTATATATATAGTGTTTGCAAAATTTTATTACATTAAAATGTCAAAAAGTGTGTCCTGAGACACATGGCTTCTCAAGCCTACATAAGTGCAAAAATAAAAAATAGAGATGATTTTCTGCTAATGTGGTGCTCATGGTAGCATGACACAACTATAATGACTTGGTTCAGAAACTGATGTAGTCTGGTGGGAACCCCTACAATATGCCTCTAATATCGTAGTGGCACCTCATCAGTCCATGCATATTATGGAATTCCCCTTGTCAAAGGTTTCTAGGTTGCATTCAACCTCTATGATCAGGTCTGCTCCCTCCTCATAAGGAGCATCCTCTATCTGATGTGTCACTCACCTGGCTATTGAAGAAACCCCCAGAGGTCTCTCTGGTCCAACATTTGCAAAAGTCACAATTTTCAAATCTCAGTACACATAAAAAAAATCAAATACTTCAAATACTTCAAAAATAATTTTTACCTGCATCGGTCCACTATGTACCAAGTAGAAGTGGAAGGTAGGGATCTCCCTGGAAATCTGTGCTGGAGTACGCCCAATCATCTACCATGATTAGCTACTATCGCAACCATCTAAAAAATGTTGGGGGAAATGATATTCGTTGACCACCTCCCTATCGAGGCATCAACTGAACCCACCTCAACAACCATGGATCTTTGGGCACTAGTGCATCCACTTCTATCAATCAATATCAAAACAATGGTACATGTTCAAAGAAGAACGTCACCAGGATGTATCCATATCCGAATTGTTTCAACTTTCCTGACTTGAATTTCATGAGTTGGCTCTTCATATTGACCAACAATCCCTCACACCAGTTAAAAACTATGGGGCTTAAACAATCAATGACGTACTGGAAATGAGACTTTGTTGCTTCATGCAAAGCATGAGCCCCAACTATTCAGGGCATAATATGAAGGATTGTTCTTAGCAGGAGATTGGTGATGGTATTTATATCTATCTTCCCACTCTGAGTTTTTTGAGTGCCTGGGAAATGTCTCACAATCAACATATCCATGCTCTCCCCTCCAATACAAGAATCAAACAACTGAATCCATTGTCCCTTTCAGGAAAAATCTGTAACGAAATATATGTCTAAGATATCTATCTAAAGTTCTTAGTCCCAAATCATAAATAGTTGGCGATCCACATCCCACCAACCAATCAAATGCTGTAGTAACTCATCGTTGCTCTTAATCCTAGGAATCTAGAAGAATTTTAGTAACCCGCATTCTTGAAGGGCATCAATGAAATTTGGGTCCTGGGCTACTTGATGATATTCTACTTCGTGTCCTCTTTCTTTCCATTTGATTTCCATTTTTGGTTAATTAACCTATGGAACATCCATAAAACAACATTTCATGAGTTTCTATGGAAACAAATCATTAAACATTGAGGATTTTCAAAAAAATTCACAACTCTGCACCAACACCTTTGTCTATATATTTTTCTGCGCTTCCAGTGCACTATCACAGTTGGCTACAAGGTGAGCAGCATGGGTCTGATGGGTAAAACCCACGTTGATTGCCCTTGACATAAAATTTTCTTAAGCCCTCCTTACAACCTAATATATGGATTAAAATGGATTTAATTACAACCAAATTGAAGGGAAGGGACATATCTCTTACTTGCAACAAACGACTCAACAAATGGTGTCTAGGATTGATCGTACTCCTCACCTAAAGATCGAGGTAAAATAGGGTAAAAATTCTCTCTGATTTGCAAAATGGTAAAATAGTAAAAATTATTTACTTTTTTTAGCTTTCATAAGTTTTTAAATAACATTTTTACCAAATTAGAGCATATTTCACTTATATTTTAATATTTTTCCTCAAAATGGGTAATGTGTGTTTCACTTGTGTAGTGACAGGTCATGGATCATGGTGATGTTGATTAATTATGAATGATTCAATGACTTTTATTTTATCACTTTTTTGGAATCATAAAAAATAAGTGAAAAAGAGACCCCCTTGAGTCACCTTTAAGCTCTTTTCTGACTCTCGAAACATGAAAAGGTCGTCGAGTACTTATCATTTCAAACTCGCTAAAGTAAATGAAATGAGGTCTATTCAGTATAAGTTTAACCCTTTTCTAAATTGAGATAGATTGTTGTACAAAAAAGGAATACCTTAGTCGAACATGGCTAAGAGGTTCTCTTAGATTTTGTTTTCTACCTTTTCGGGTTCAAGAGACAATTTATGAAAAAAGGACCTTTGGAGTTTTATTTTTCACCTAAAACCTAAATGATGCCATACTTGTCACCATGAAAAAGACCAATTTTCTCCTTCCTAGGGCTTGTTAAACTTACTAGGATGGATTAATCCGAAGGATGAACTTATATGAAAAGCATATGCTATCTCATTTGAGATTGCAATAAAGAATAATGGGGTACTCACTAGAAATAGTGGGGGAAAAATGAAAGTGAACATCTCTTGTATTTTTTTAAGGGCATCATTTTTCTCTTCAACACAACACTCATTTGTTGCTCATGTTGGGTTTGGGATATCCTCACTTAGTCACTTACTTTCCTAGGTTTTGGAAATCCATTTTACCTCTCATCTGATTATATTGCTTCGTCATCATGACCTATGATCCTATGTTTAGTCAAATACTGCCAAACTCTGGAGTCGTGTCGCCGATATGTTCAAGAGGAGTCCTATTTGTAGTTTTTTTCATTTATACACTGTCTGACTTTCTACCACAATCATGAATCAAACTTACCTACTCTACTATATCCTTTTTTTCATGTCAATGATGTAGGATACATTATGGCTCATTATCCAAGAAGATGATCAAGAAACTCCCTTATAGTGCCTCAGAGCTTGCATGTCGTAATGGCAAGTTATTTGCATTCGACGATAGGTTTACATCATTAGCCTTTGATTGAGTGATTCTACGGGTGTTCGAGTTCAGTTTCATTATTCAAACTTGTGGTTTTCTATCATGTTCAACTTCAACACATCTATTGACATGCTAGTATTCGTACATTGATCAAATCGGGACGAAGCTCAAGACCTTGGATTCTATCTTATAAAATCCAGGTTGCATGATGTTGTGAATTATTCGTGATTGTACACATGATTATATGGATGGATGTGACCATACTATGGGTTTATGTATTTGATCCTTTCTATTTGGATGGTTGTGTCCATACCGTGGATCCATGCACAAGGTCTCTTGTATTCGGATGGTTGCGCCCATGCCATGGATTTATGTATTTTTAGATTCCTATTCATGTATCATTGGGAATTTTTATATCAAAGATGTCAGATATGTATATGTATATGATTGATATGCAAGTCTCCTGATGGTGTTTTTCCAGTCCTTGCCTTGACTTGTAAAGAATTTCACCCATCACTCCCCATTTTGCCTTCATGCTTTAGGGGGAATCTGTTACACAGTATTTTTTCACACCTGCTACTCACTTCTTGTTCCACATGTTGAAGTGCCAAAATGTTGACAACGGTGAAGTGTACTCATCATGAAACACATACTAAAACATCACTGAAGAATTGAAGAAAAATTTCCCTATGTCAATTCTGGAGAAGGTTGATTGAAACCTTAAATTTTAGGACAAGCGATCTTTAATCCATTGCTTTCTTGTGTTGATGGTAAGATGTAGTTCTTTTAACTAACACTGCCAGCGCGGGTTTTGATATGAAATCCCTCGTTGAACCTCTTCTGGCATGTTTTCTCAAAATGGAGGAGAATCTTTGTATGCTAGAAACTTCAAGAAACAATGAGTTGGATGTTGTTGGGTAGAGATATGGTCAAGCTCTCCCATTTTGAGCTCTTGATCCTACCTTTAAGGGCCTTCCCCTTGAGATTACCTTCCTCCCTCTTTTGTGAATCCCTAACTCCCTCTCCCTTCCTATAAATCAAACTCCCTCCATCTCTAAATGGTTGGTCATTGATTGCCTG
This sequence comes from Pinus taeda, assembly GCA_000404065.3. Lineage (NCBI taxonomy): Eukaryota > Viridiplantae > Streptophyta > Pinopsida > Pinales > Pinaceae > Pinus > Pinus taeda. Next base: position 26,965 of record APFE030559490.1, read on the forward strand.
CATTCCTATGTTTAGATTATGCTTAAATGTTACCCATCTAACTTGGAGAAGGAGTGCTTGAAGAGTCTTGGCTTGGATTTGGAAATCCACCGAAAGGAGGTCTCCAACATCAAGGAAATGGTTGTATGCTTCCCTTTTTTATTCATTAATATATACATTTGATGTTCACTTTCCATAAATGTCTAAATATTTATGCATTTAGCTTGATACTCCTTGATCTATCGAGTAGTTTATGTTTGATATATACTATGTATGCTCTTGTATATTGTATTGTCCTTTAATCCCTCTTGTAGGTACTCGAATGGAAGGAATAAGAAAGAAGCGAGCCCAGAAGCTAAGGGATCAAAGCCGTCATCAAAGGATTGAGAAATTAACATCAAAGTGAAGTAGGTTTCTCTCTCTCTTTCTCTCCCTCTCTCTTCATTTTTAAACATAAGATAGGAAAGGTTGCATTAGTTTGTTAAATTTTTTTCTAGACTTATTCATTGGGCTAGGGAGATCGCCTCTATCCGCAGAGGGGATTTATCTTCACAACAAGTATTAGTGTTTTGTTTGCTAAATATTATTTTTACAAATTAATATAAATTATAATGTATTAATAATAATTTATGCCAAACTTTTTGAAAAAAATAAATAAATATTTATTTATTATTTTTTAAATTATTAATTTTTAATTGTTGAAATTTAAACTTGTAAATTAATAAAAACTAATTATGTTGTAAGGTGTTTCTCTAAGAAGAACTCCCCTCCATGTCACCATGTCTGATTGTGAATGCTCGTATTTGTGTGTTAGATGATTAGAAGGATTTCCATCATTGGATCATCATAGGCAGTAGAGATATGAATAAAATTGTTCAAAAAGACCAACATCAAAGTAGGCACTGAACTCTATCACCACCAATAAATGAAGTGGAAAGGGTTATGTTTTCAATATATGAGAATGGGCAGACAAGAACATATTTACATGTCCTTTCCCCTCAGAGGAAGAAGATCAATTCCATTTTTTCTTTTGCTAAATCTAGCAAAAAGCAATTGGATGTCTCACCTTGAATATATGTCTATGCCAAGTTATCTGTTGCTAACATCACTGCAAGTTACATTATTACCCTCCCACATGACCATTTTCTTGCTTTTTTCGTTGTTTTGGACCCGTTTTGCAAATATTGATTGTGCTTGATTTTGTTGCATATGATGAAAGTGATGAAGTGGACAAAATATTAAAGGAGTTTGACATGAACATGAATTATGGGTTGTGCTTGGGGCTAAGCAGAATGGAGCATTAGAAATATGTGATAGGCTTCAGCTGAATCCATCCCATAAAATTAAGGACATTCTTGAAAGAGTTGGTGGAATGTCGAACTAACTTTGGGAAGGGCATGTGTAGGTGTTGTATTCCTTGTTTTTTTTTTTTCTTTTGAGGCTACATTGTCCTCGAGGAGGGAAAAATGGAAATGTAACCCTTATTCTAGGTTTTTTTTTACTTAAATAAAAGAAGCTAAATCAATCTTACTTGTATTTGACATCCAAGTTTGAGGTCATACTCATGAGTCGAACCTGGTATGTATATTTCCCAGTATACATACTGCCTAAGTTGTGCATGTCTACGCAGGTCACGTATCCAGGTGTTGATCAATTGGTGGAACCCATGGATTTTATTCAAGCCACCATGGAGCAGCTTTTCCAATCCTACTCCAAATGTTGTGACCCCTGTTCCTATTTTGGGAGATGAACATGTGGCCCAGCAGGATTGTGTGGAGCTACTCCATGATACAATATATCATCTGAATTCCACATTGGTCAACATGAAGGCCATGTCTTATTTTTCTAGTAAGAGTTTGTTATCAATCTCTCTCTTATGTGTCGCTCTGAGAAACCATGATACATGCCTTGATGGTTTCCATAATTTGATTGGAGGAAATGGGAGTCAAATTTCGCCCACGACTTAAAAAATAATGCAAAAAGATCTCCCAGTTGATAAGTAATTCCCTGACATTGTTCCAAACCTTTTTCAACAATGCTAGCTTGGAAAATTAAGGTTTTCCTAGTGAACAAATGAATAATGTGACATCTTTGGAATAAGGCATGAACTTTTGTCTCCAACATAGGATATGATACCTAAAGGGAAAGTAGATGAATGCAATAATCTTTCCCACTCTTCACATTTTGATTTTTTGGATCTTTTTTTTTTAAGTATTGATTTCTAAAACATGAATACTCATGTTTGATAGGCAATGGGAGTAGTTTCAAGCCTTTTATTTTTATCAAGCATTTTGTTGAATAATTATGCTTCAACCTAGAATTTAAAAATATGTATCTCAATTTTCATACCCATGATTTGGTTCAGACAAACTAGACCCATTTTATCTTTTAAAGTTATTAATGGAACCTTCAACTATCATGCAATTACAATTTTTTGTTTCGTAGAAATCATATTTACCTTAAATTGTTTGAGATTTAGCTAATAGATAGGAAGGGCTTATCAAGGTTATCATTGTAGTACGTTGAAGGAGAATAATCTAAAATTTTCAAGATTCAAATTTCAGACCTAGAGCAAGTTGAAACTTGGGTTTGACCAAAAGTAGCACACTATGTTACTATTTACAGAAGAGGTTAGTTTGTGGAATAAATCTAGCAATAATGGATTTAGAAATAATTCCTTAGGAGGTTCCCTTCATACCTATGTTTCATGGTGTATTTAGTGCATCCTTGTTGGATTTTTGCATGAAAGGTGTTTCTGAAGAGTGCCTTGGATTTCCAGGAGAGATATAAGTTAATCTGAGTGCCACACCCTAGTGATAGAAACATTCTAAGAAAATAGTGTAGACCTTCTAGAACATAGTGAAAATGTTAGTACCTGAAGCTTTAGCCCTTCACTTCCCCAACTGAAAAAATAAATGCATAAAATATTCCTACCATTGTCATTGTTATTTATTAGTATACTATACACAGAATTTGGTGGATACAATATACAATTTGTAGGGCCGTATATTTTCCTAGAAAATGTCTATTATTTCATGTCATTTCCTGACCCACATCCAAAATAATATTGTTGGAATTGTACATTTTGGAGAGATCATTCGCTTTATGGAAGAAAATTCATCTGGGTTGTCATGCCCAAATGCAACGATATTGTTGCATAGATAACCACAATTTGCAAGTTTCTCTGTGGCACTTGCACACATTGAATTATATCCACAAATTGTTTTACTCTAGGGAATCCGAAGGCTTCTATTACGGGATTTTCAAACCTTCTATTGTGAAATTTGTAAGCCTTCCTTTGCAGAAAATTATAAACTGTGAACTTCCACAAACCTAACCTTAAGTTTTTAACATTGTGCAACACTGTATACTTCAAATACAAAATTGTAAATACTAAAACTCCCTTATTATGACATTTTGTAGGGAGAACATATTCCCTCCTACTCATTGAAGAGTGGCTCATACAAAAATGGACACTCAACATTTAACTTATGGAGAAAATAAGGAAATCACATTTACCATACCAATACATGCAAAATAAATTAACAATCCCAAAACAAAACAAGTGAGAAGGAGAGGGGGATAGAGGTAATTTTAAATGAGAATTTAACTCAATGCACTGAATTTGATGAGGAAAAGTTATATAGAAAAAAACAAATCAGACTTCTTATTTAGCTTTATTCTTTGTATGTGAATAAGAAAGAGGATGAAATCATACATGTGGTTAGCTTTATTCTTTATATGCATAGATGAAATAAGATGAGCTTAAATGAAAAACTTTATGAAAATTCATATTGGTTCATACTAACCTTTGGTTTAATAAAGTATTTTATGAACAACCTATAGTGCAATTGAATTAGTGAAACTAAATACATATTTACTGTGTCCTTCCTTCACCTTAAAGGCAAGTACAACCCTGTAAACATGAAGGAAAAGGAAATATCCTACCATTACCATTGAATGTGAAGGTGTTCATATTATCTTTTAGCAACTCCTTCACCTTAAAGGTAAATGCAACCTTGTAGACATGAAGATGAAGGAAATATCCTATGTGAAGGTAGTCATGTTACCTGTGAGCAACTCTTACCTTCACCTTGAAGGAAAATGCAACATTGTAGACATGAAGAAAAAGGAAAGGTTCCACCTTTTCCATGGAATGTGAAGTCATCATCTTATATTTATCAACTCCTCAACAATATTTTTCCTTTATGTCTAAAGTAATTCTTCTTGTCCAAAATTTCGAATAATATAGCATATGAAAATATTATTTCCTATGTCCAAAATTTGTCTTATTAAGCATGCAAAGGCAATTTGAGATGACTTTATGACTCTGATTTTTCGGATTCCTAATTTTCCCTCTTCCTGCCTCAAGTGGCTAGTAAGTTGGAAACGAATGAACAAATTCAAAATTAGATCAAAGTAACTGACTTTATTGACGACTCATCCAAGATTCTTTGAGGGTTTCTATGATCACTTCGTGTTTTCAAAGTTGATTTCTAAGGTTTCAATTTCTAAATTTTGATATATATTAAATCTTTGAACAACTAACCCAAGTTGAATACTTGTTTATTTCTACATTTTTCTAATAATCTCACACTGTGTACAGAACAAAAGTATGTTTCTTACGTAGCACATATTTAAAAACTACCTTGCATAACCTGTCACAATCTAGCCATAAACATATGACTAATTTCCCCCTATGTTATTAGTTCATTGCACTTTTTTTTAGAAAAAAAGTCATAATATATCTCCTAAAATTCCTATTCTTTCCTCCTCAAGCTAATTTTATATTGGGGACTTGTGTTTCTGGGACTTATTTAAAAAATTGAAACAAGTGATTTGAATCAAATAAATCTTCATTTTGACATATGTAGGTCAACCAAGCCACCTCAATTATTTTTTCTGTACCGTGATTTTTTTGGTATCCTTCTTTGCCTTTATCATAAGTTTGGGGTTAACCACATAAACTGATGTTGATGTCGATTGAGACATGGTTTGACAAGAAAGTAATTTTCTTTTTCTATCCTTCTTCTCATTCAAGGTTCTTTGAGGGTTCCTATGATCACTTGTTGTTTTCAAAGCTGATTTCTAAGGTTTCAATTTCTTAATTTTGATATATATTAAATCTTTGAACAACTAATCAAATTTCATTAATTGTTTCTTTCTCCATGTTGCAAATAATCTCAGACTATGTAGAGAACAAAATTATGTTTCTTACATAACACACATTTAAAAACTATCCTACAAAACTTGTCATAATCTGGCCATAAACATATGACCAATTGCCCTTTATGTTCTAAGTTCTTTGCACTTTTTTAAGCATAAAATTCGTCATATATCTCCAAAATTCCTAATTGTTCCCCTCAAGTTCATTTTTTATTGGGGACTTATGTTTCTGGGACTTATTTTAAAAATCGAACAAGTGATTTGAATAAAATAAATCTTCATTTTGACATAAGTAGGTCATTGAGACCACCTCAATTATCATAGGTTTGGGTTTAACTACATAAACTGATGTTGATGCTGGTTGAGGCATGGTTAGGCAAGAAAGTAATTTTTTTTGTTATATCCTTGTTTTCTTCTAGGAAGGGCTTATGAAGTTTTTCAATATAGTACTATTGAAGGAGAATAAATTGCAAATTTCCCTATTCAAATTTTAGGCCCAGAAGAAGCTTGGTTTTGACCAAAAGTAGCACAATATGTTACTGTTTAGGGAAGAGGCCAGTTTGGGGCACAACTTTTGCAATAACGGCTTAGGATGTTCCCTTCACACCTTTATTGCATGATGCATCTAGTGTGTCCTTACTATATCTTTGCATGAAAGGTGTTTCAAGGGTGCCTTGGGTTGCGAGGACAGATATGAGTAAATGTGAGTGCCACACCGTGGTGATGGAAATATTGTAAGAAAATAGTGAAGACCTCCTACTCCACAATGAAAATGTTGATAGCTGGAGCTTTAGCCCTACACTTCCCCAGTTGAAAAAATAAATGCATTAAATATTCCTACCACTGTCATTGTTATTTATTGGCATACTATACACATAATTTGATGTATATAATATACAATCTGTAGGGTCCTATAATTTCCTAGAAAATGTTTGTTATTTCCTGTCAGTTCCTGCCCCACATCCAAAATAATGTTCTTGGAATTGTACATTTGGGAGAGAGAATTATCTCTATGGAGGAAAATTCATCCATATTTTCATGCCCAAATGTAACGACACTATTATAGAGATAACCACAATCTGCAAGCTTTCTTTGTGGCGCTTGCACACATTCAATTCTATCCACAAACCATTTTTCTCTAGGGACATCGAACGCTTCTATTACAAGATTTTCAAACCTTCTATTGTGAAATTTGTAATCCTTCCTTTGCATAAACTTATAAGCTATGAACTTCCATAAACCTGACCTCAAGTTTTAACTTTTTGAAACACTACATACTTCAACTACAACATTGAAAAAACTCAAACTCCCTTATTATAACATTTTGTAGGAAGAAAATCTTACCTCCAACTCATTGAAGAGTGGCTTATACAAAAATGACCACTCAACATTTTAAGAATCCATGTCATGGGCAAGTATTGGATTGGTATTATCTCTAGTGCGATTTTTCCTACCTCTCCAGCTATCTGTTCACACTTGTATTCAATCTGGTATTTCACTTGGATCACTAACTCTTACAAGTTATCCTTCATATTAGGCCCTTGATAATATAGCGTTCAAATTACAATTTAGTTTCCAAGCATGTGAAATATTATTCCTAGTGTAACTTCCCATGATGGTATCACTGAGTTAAAAAAGTAGATTTCAAATCAAATGTTTGTAGAATGGTGAGAAAGAAAAACAATTCTGACTATTTTTCCACAGTAAACATTTTGAAATACACTACTTATTTTAATTAGCATAGATTCATATTAACTAGGAGGAATAAATGAGAATAGCTCCATCCTAATCCGAAATATGTAAGAAACCAAAGGTATGAATTTCTTTTATCCCTTTTAGTTCTCAATAAACTAGAGGTTAATATAAAGTTATGTAATTTAAAATAAATCCCTCTTCAAACATAATAGATCTGAGGTTAATTTAAGTTATGTAATTATTTAAATATTGTAAATAAGATAGATAAACCTCAATCTTTTTGGACTATCCTATACGATGAACAAACCATTTATAAATATGATAAGGTGGCAAAAAATAGCATGTCTTTATCTTAACTCCCTCTCACACTCTTCTTGTTCAATAGATTCAAGGTTACCACACATAATTTAATTGCAGGTAACATACATTATGTTTGTTTATTTTGCTTGGATGGTTTATATTTTCAACATCATTGTTAATTGAGGAATGACATATTAATCCATTTCAAACTTTTTGTACTCAACATCATTGTCAATTGGTGAATCAGGGGTTAAACACATTCTTAGTTTCATATCATATGTTTGAAATACTTTATGTAGATTTTGTCATGTGAAACCTCTTTGTCTAAGGTGCAACATGCTATATCACTCTTTTGTAAATATATTTTTTTCCAACCTAAAAATGGCATTTGGAAAGAACAAACTTGCAACTCAATTAACGGATGGTAGAGAACTAGACCACGTATTGGTCGTTAAAGAATATGGTGTATCAATATGAAATTAGAAGTTGGTCTCTGTCCTTACTTGGCAATGGGCATACATGGAATTTTTTTAGTTTATGTCCAATATCCTCAAGAAAAGGAAGAGATGTGAGTACCTGAAGGCAAAATTATGAGAGTTGTGAGTACCTAAAGGAAGAATTGTGAGTGTATATTTAACTGTGATAGTTGTGAGTACTTGAAGGAAAATTTGTGAGTGTATAGTTTACACTATTTTGGCTAGTGTGTGATATTGTAATTTGGAAAATATAATGAAACTGGAATGGGTTTAGTATCTAAAAAGAATTTGTTTTTCCACTTCCATGTATATGATTAAAATTATTGTATCCTAACAAATTACTGACCTATTGGGATTTTTCGAAACAAATGTTGTAAACTTCATAAGATAGAATAAAAAAATGACATTGTTCAAGGGTAATTTTTTAAGAATGGGATTTACTTCTTTAAGAAATAAACATTTTAAGTCTAACTAGTCAGTTATGGCTCTTAATATGAAAAAGGCATAGTTGTAGGACCTTCAATTTATCCCTACAAAGGATTTCTTCCAATTAAGTTAACAAACAAAAGGTGTATTCAGGAGAAGCCCATACCAAAAAAGGTCCCAGACAACTTTACTCCTCCATTACCATATTACTATTCTAAGTATTTTTTTTTATCCTGTGTGTGAACTTTGAAGTTCCATTGTACCTTGTATCTAAGAGAATACATCACATGTTTCACCCCTTTCTTCTGCATACTTACAAACAAATGCTAACATGAAGGAAATGAAAGATAATAAACTAAACCAGTTTTTCTTCACAGGGTAACATCACAACCATACCATTCTTTTGGAACCTTGAATCCTATACACTTTATTGTCAGAACGAAAGTCGTGATAGGAATGCAAAGGATGAAGAGGGTGGGTGCATTTTTTGTCTCTTCATATTTTATTCTTTTTAGCAAGTATGTGCAACATAGGGGTTATTTTCTATTGGTATCTCCTTATTGTATGTTTATGGATGTATTCATCAGGAGAATATCATTGTGTCTATAAATCCTAGTTGCAAGTAAAATCTTATAAATGTCAACTTGGCAAAAAAATTGCAAGTTCCAGCAAAACAAATGGAGCACACATAGGTTAATAATTAGGAGGTGAAAGTTTATAAAGGTTTGAAGATTTCTATCGACAAGTACGTATTGCTTTATGATTTTTATGCTTCAGATATGGCTAATGTGGATGTTTTTTTAGGATACCTTTGGATGGAATCTATGAGTACTATCAATATTAATGTGCAGAAAAAATTCCTGAAGCTCTGGTATAAAAAGAAGAAAATTACATTACAGGATATTTCCATCAATAAACAGGTAGAGTCCAAGGAGGCTGAAGCAGAATATGTTCCAGGGATTGACACATCAGATGATGAGCCCTTGATGGTTGAAAACCAAAAACAAACACCAAACCAGGTACGAGAAAAATAGGTAGAGTCTAAGGAGTCTGAAGCAGAAAATGTTACAGGTACGAAATCCATGGTTGAAGTAATATTGGAAGATAAGCAACAACAACAGATGCCACAAGATGTACCAAACATTAGGTGGTGAATTAAATAAAGATACATTGTTGGTTAAAACTTCAGCATATCACCACCCACATCACCTCGCAACAAAACAACCTATAAGATGGAAACGAATTAGCCACAAGGACAACAACCCCCGCATGACAGATAGAGAGGGGCGACGATCCACCTACTACACATCAACTCAAAAGAGCTGCCAAGGTCAACTTCCATCTCAAGCGTGCAAGGCACCAACAAGATTGAGGGTTCACCTTTCTCTAGGATGGCTAGATGCACGTGAATGGTACCAGTGGACCTCTCATTTGAGTAGATATTATTATTTGCATTCTTCTTATGTTTCGGGGATGAAACATGTTTAAGGGGGGTGGAATGTAGTATACCTAGGGGGGATAGTATGGGGTACAGAGGGAGGTACCCAAGGGAATATTGTAATAATGGGATGGGCCATAGTAATAAATAAAGTGATTAATCCATATCATGTAAGGGACCACAAGTAGTTAGCAATAATGTAATAAGCCCATTGTATTAGATTATTGAGGGAACCATGGTAATGACCCATGGTATTCTATGTATGAGGCATATATAGAGGCTAGAGACTCCCCATTGAGACATGTCAAAGGTTATTGTATGGACAAGCATATGGCTTGTGGAGTGTTCTCCTTCCTTAAGGAGTGAATGTATGGTTTGATCAATAAAGAGAAGCATTTCTATCTATATTTAGATCTTGTTATTTTTGGTGATTATTTATAGTTATTGGGTATATTGATATCATTTCATATATTTTCATGTCAGATCTATTACACAGGGGATGAAGATAGTGTGTGAATTCTTTTTCTCTTCATCTTTTATTCCTTTCATCAAGTATGTGCAATGTAGTACCCTCTGGATGTTGTCAATTCCCTTTAGTTATCCCATGCTTTTAAGCGTCATGGACATTACGTGGATACTAGGATTGGACAATTTTTTTTTTTTTTGCTTTATTGTTTTGAGAAATGATGTTAGCGACACTTGTTGCTTTATCATTGCATATTTTATTTTTGATTCCAAACTCTCAAATACTTCTCATATTGCAATTCAAAGGCACCCTTTGAATTTCAAGCCCTTACGTGGCTTTAGAGGTTATCTGCAGATTCCTAGATGCGCGCACCACGAAATTAGAAATTGATGCATATCCAAATTTAGATGAGCTTACACCTAAGGTAAATTTTTTCTAACATACATATCTCTATGTTTGGTGGTTCTTACAATAATTTACATCTCATATAACAATTTTGTTACTTTTCATTGCCAATCATAAAATAGAGAGTCATTTCACCTTGTTGAGAGGTACCCCTTTGTTTGGAATTTACATGAATACCACAAATTTAAGAATTTGTGACTTCTTTTCACCTTAATAACCATACACAACAATACTTTTTCAATAGTCAGAATATATCTACCATATATTGGATGCAAGATACGTATGTTGGTTTATGTTGTCTTTGGGTTGAGCAAACCCAATATCATCCAGCTGGAACCTTTTAAAAAGTTAATACCTTGGATGTCAATTGTAACAAAGGCCGAAGTATCATGGACATAAGCAAATGAAGGAATTTAATATATGATGAAATGGGTATATTATAGTGAACATTTGCATCATGTTCCATGCTTTAATTTTCTTTTTGTGAATTACAGAAAATAATATGAGCATGAATTTTGAAAATTCTTTAAAACTGGAAGTTATTTAGGCTCTGAAAGAGAATTTTTCAAACACCGTCAAAATGATAAACTAATGCAGAACAAAAAAAACTTTTTAACCTGATTATTGATAGATTATTTATGCTTAATGACAAGTATTACTCGTAGACTTTCTTCCACTTTTTTATATTGGTAGATGTAGTTTGATGAGGGTGTTGAAGCCTTGATGGCTAATCCACTTATGCCCATATTAGTAGAGCTTGTCCTCTATTTGTCGCACACAAAAGTAGGCCGACAAAATTTTGTTATTCATTGTCTTATTTCAAGTGGCCTTGTTAGAGTGTTTGGGGGTAATTTTGAATGCCATACATCATGATATGAGAAAAAAATTTATAAGCAACCAATGTGGACCTCCCAAAGTCGAGTAATGTGGTTGGAAGGTGAGTTATTAGCATGATAACCATTGTTCTAGGATAATTTCCTAAAACCATCTTTTTTAATACTTGGTCACATGTCCAAATCATGTTTTACTAAGCGTTGGAAGATCTCTCCCTTTATTGTCCAGTGTTGGTCTTCACTTTAGTGCCAATTAATTCACATGTCAGAGTTGAAATTAAGTGCTTAATTTCATTTTTTTAACTTGTTCTATACACCTTGCATTTTTTTTTTTGCTTGCATGACGAGAGCTAGACCTAAAAACCTGAAAAGGATACATGTTTCTTCCACTTTTTCCTGTTGGTGGATGTAGTCTGTTGAGGGTGTTGAAGCCTTGATGACTAATCCACTTATGCCTATGTCGGCATAGCTTGTCCTCTATTTCTCACACACAAAAGTAGGTGGATGGACTTTTGCTATTCATTGCCTTCTTTCAAGTGATCTTGTTAGATCCTTTGGGGGTAATTTTGAGTTCCATACATCATGCTATGAGTAAAAAAATTATAAGCAACCAATGTGGACCTTCCAAACCATTGTGAGGATTTGGATCATAATATGCATGGAGTTATCTTTGAGCATTAATCTCAGGAAAATTGAAATCAATATCTTGCTAATCGATTGAATGTTTTCTGGAAATTTAAACATACCAACATGTTAAACATTAGATCATTTTCATTTTTTCAAACAAGAATAAAGCATAAGAGGAATTTGTAGACCTTAATCCAAGTGAATTGTAATCAACATTTCTACCTCTCCCTCAAAATCACGTGTATAAAATTTGTTTTGTGAAGTCTTGTAGAAAGATTGTCTCCTCTATGCCAAGATCCATTATACTAAACTTGCAAGGTTGTTGGATTCATCTTACCATAAGGAATTTCCAATTTATAGAATAATTTGAGTAGAAACAACAAAGGTGAAATGCAGTTGTCACAATGAAAGCCACGATGTGGATGTAGAGGATGAAGACAGTGCATGTAATTTTTGTCTCTTCATGTTTTATTCCTTTTGTATTATGTAGTGAAATTAAGTAATGTAAAGATATAATAAAATATTTATATTTCTTTCAATGTGAACCTTTCATGGTTCACTTCCATTTTTCCTTCAATTTACCTATTGGTGGCACCATGGCAACAATGTGCCCCTTTACCATAACATAACACACACCAGTATTGGTTTTTTCTATTGGTAGGTACATACTAGAGACATTCTAAAGAAGCACACATTATCAATGAGAATATTTTTGAAAAAACAGATATTGATGAGATTCCTCAAACTACTGTCCTTACTAACTGTTGTAGCTCAATTATGTGAAGTTTAAATTTCAAAGTTTTTCTCACACAAACACCAGTAAAGAAACAAATTTGCATAGAAATTTTACTTCTACCTACTATGCTACTTTTTCCTATGGTACCACGTTACAACATTTCCTTTGCAAAATGTGGTGCAATTGCTAGTTATTATCTTAAGCTTAATTCAAATTTCAACATAGTTTAACTAATAGACGAAATGACTTTTAAGATAAAATTTCTAGCAAGATTGTGATTTCATCTATTAATAAAATTAAGTGAATGTAATTGATAAACTTCATAAAAAAAACTCATAACCTTTAATTATTAATTCATTTATAAATTATTTTTCCAAAGGAAAAATCGTAATCTTTGATTATATAGAAAAATTACATATAGTAGATACCCAAGGCATATGCATAGCTGGTTGGCCCATGGCCATTTCTAAATACATATTAGTAAATAAGTTTGGTGAAAGCCAATTCCTGTGGGTATTGTTAAAAAAAGATAAGAAACCGTACATAAATTCCTCGCAGAGGTATTCATTCTATTCAGCCATATGTGCATATATATTTTCAAAAAATAGACACACCGTTTTTATGAAATATCCAAAAAACAGTAATTTAGGGCATGTCCACCCTATGATATTGATGTTATATATATGGGTGGTGATGGTATTGGTACTGTTCAGCACCCTTCTATTTTGTGATCATCCACAAACCTCGAGGTAGTTGTGTGGCCTCCTTGGAAATCCTGTCAGTGCTTTCGTTATGTTAGGTCCCTATACTACTAGTGTAACCCCTTATTGTTATTAGTACAATCCCCTTATTATATTGTTGTGCCCATGTAGCTACCATATTGTTATTATTGTGCCCCATAGAAGCCCACTATTGTTATTATTGTGCCCTTAAATTATTATTGTTATGTCAACTCTAATTATATTATGACCCCATAGAATCCTATATATAGAAAGGAGCTCTTGTCATTTGTATCATCTAAGAATTGTTCATTTGTGGAATATAAAGGAGGTTTCCCCCTCGAAGAGGCTTATTTCTAAGGTGTTGATCTATCTTTTCTATCTTTTTGTGAGCTGGTTTCATAACAATTTCCTTTGCAACATGTGGTGCAATTGCTAGTTATTATCTTAAGCTTAATTCAAATTTCAACATAGTTTAACTAATAGATGAAATGACTTTTCAGATACAATTTCTAGAAAGATTGTGATTTCATCTATTAATAATATTATGTGAATGTAATTCATAAACTTCATATAAAAAATCTCATAACCTTTAATTATTAATTCATTTATAAAAAAAATTCCAAAGGAAAAATCGTAATCTTTCATTATGTAGAAAAATTACATAAAGAAGATGCCCAAGGCATATGCGTAGCTGGTTGGCCCATGGCCATTTCTAAATACATATCAGTAAATAAGTTTAGTGAAAGCCAATTCCTGTGGGTATTGTCCAAAAAAGATAAGAAACTGTACATAAATTCTTCACAGAGGTATTCATTCTGTTGAGCCATATGTGCATATATATTTTCAAAAAATAGACGTTGTTTTTATGAAATATCCGAAAAAATAGTAATTTAGGGCCTATCCACCGTATGATATTCATGATCTATATAGGGGCAATGATGGTATTGGTATTGTTCAACACCCTTCTGTTTCGTGATCATCCACAAGCCTCGGGGTAGTAGCGTGGCCTCCTTGGAAAGCCTGTCAACACTTTTGTTATATTCCCTATATATATGATGACAAAAAATTGAATTAAAAACTACTTTGAAGATGATGAATTCATCCAATATATTTCTAAGTGAATGAGCATGATAGTGACTTTTATTGTTGAAGCAGTTTATTGTGATTTTAGAGTCCCCCAAAATCTGTATGGTTGAGCACTCGTGTGCCATCGCAAAGTGCAAAAGATGTCTAAGAGTGATAAGCTTAGCAAAATTGTTTGTCCCCTCCCCCAATCCCAGTTGAACTTTGTATCAGTGCTGTCAAATATATGCAAAATGAGACCCCCACCACAGCCATGGGCTTGGGCTGCACCATCAAAAAATGACCATGGCCAGGATTTGTCGATCAATTTAGGGGAGATAGTGCATCGGTTACGGGAGATGGAAATTTCTGGGATGTCATGATAGGCTACCACAAACTTTGCAATGATGAGGGGCCAATGTGCAACAACTTCATTAAAAATGATATTATTTCGGGTGAGCCATATGGTCCAGCAGAGGATGAGGGATAGACATTGTTTTTTAGAGCCATGGTGCGCAACGAACCAAGAGTTCCAGGCTTGAGGGATAGAGGGTCCCTGCCATCTTTCTTGAATGGATAGGAGTTGTGTAATAGTTTGCCATAGCTAGACAATGGTATGATAGGGAGGAAACATATGCTCGTTTGTTTCAGAGTCTCGTTTGCACAAAACACACCAATGCGGGCCATATATAGATTTGTGTATGAAGGAATCTCCCGTGGGAGATTTATCACTGAGGACACTCTACATGAATAATCGGGCCTGTGGAGGTGTTTTCAACTTCTATAGATGGCACCACCATTCCTGAGCTATCTCTGGTTTGCGATCCGAGAGGAGAGAGAGGTAACCAATTTTCAAGGTGTATTCACCATGCTCAGCTGGAGTCCAAACAAGCTCATTTGGACCTTCTTTTATATGAACATGTGCCTCAGTCAGAGCATTCAAGTATCCTTCCTAGATTTGATGCCACTATACAGGGATACCAACATTGTGAGTAGAAATCGATCCTTGTTCAAAAATAGAGTTGTGATCTCAGTCATCTATCTATGCAATCTCTTTGATGTCCCTTTGATGTAGGATTTGTATCAGGTCAGGCGGGAGATAATATTTGTTTCCTCCCCCAATCCATGGATCCATACCGATGCACACTAGATTGCCATCATTTATTCTCCAAGCTAGGCCAGATCCGATGAAAGGCATAGATTGAAGGATTGTCATCCAAACTATAGAGATACCAGTACGCGGCCAAGCTGTTAACTAAGCCCAATCCAAGACTTGCTATAGCCAAATATATTTGTGGTATGTAACAGTGGTCTAGAGATTTTGTGCAATGAGTAGTGTCCAGCTCATCTTTGCTGCTAGAGCTTGTGCAAAAACAACCAGATCCTTTAAATCCTAGCCTCCCCATTTTTTTGGTAAGGCGATTTTATTCCAGTTAACGCATGCAAAATTGTTTCCTCCTTTTTGTCCGTTCGAGAGATATCTGTAGCATATCTACTAGATATGGGCAAGGATTCCCCGAGGGATCAAGGCAAGCGACATCCAGTACATAGGTGTAGCTTCCAATACAAATTTGATGAGGATGAGGTGCCCGACTCTGGAGAGAAATATATGATTCCAATTTTTCAGTATTTTCTCAATTTTTATCACCAACCAAATCCGATTAGCAATCTAGTAGCTATGAGGTTTGATCTAGAACCTCGGGTATTTTAGGCCATTTTCTAGATTGTGCAGTTGATAATGGAAGAAAATATGGGCAACTCTGTCTTCCTAATGGGAGGTGTGTGACAGAGAGATAGTTGAATTTCTTTGATTGGCGATCATGCCATTGGCTTGTGCAAAGAGAGCTAAGATTTCATGGAAAGTGGTAGAGTCCCAAATGCTGCCATCAAGATCAACAAATAGGAGGTGAGTGAGGTAGAAGAGGTCACTCATTTTTAGTCCTTTAAGTCTACCATCCCTTTTTGCGGATTCAATGGGCCTGCTGAGGCCCTCCATCACAATCAGTAACAGATGGGGAGAGAGAGGCATCCTTTTTGGAGTCCCCATTTTGCATCAAACAAGTGAGAGGAAGATCCATTTATGAGTACAGTAAAGGATGTTGAGTTGATGCAGCACATGATCCAATCTGTGAATGCTGATGGAAAGCCTAGATGAATCAGAATCATCTTTAAATAGAGCCAGCTAACTCAGTCAAATGCATTTGCAAGGTCGATCTCTAGGATAATGATTTTCAAATTTTTTACGTTGATAGTGTGAATAGCCTCTTGTGTTGTTCCTATGGCGTCATGGATCTGGTAGTCCTGTAGTAAAGAAAATTGCTCAGGGGAGATATGGTGAGAGAGGATGGGGTGGAGCCTATTTGAAATAATCTTGGAAATGATTTTATATAGGGTATTGCAGAGAGAGATTGGGCAAAAATGAATGAAAGATGAAGGGGAGTCAGATTTAGGGATCAAGGCAATGAAAGTAGAATTGATGGCCTCATACATTTTTCTTGTGATCCTACATTCTTCAACTACTTTGAGGAGATCATTCCTGATAAGATCATAAAAATCCAGATAGAATTCAATAGTCCATCCGTCTAGTCTAGGGCTTTTGTCTTTTTTAAACCATTTCAGAGTCCCTTCAAGTTCTTCTGCAAAGATAGGTGCAATTAGCTATTTTGCTATATCCAGATCTACAAACCTTGGGAAATTCCCTACCAATTGAATTATATCTGCAAGATTTGCAGCCAGGGGTTCTTTGTATAGATGATGGAAGTGAGAGATTCCCCGCTGAGAGAGATGACTGAAAGTATTAGCTATGCCACCGTCTTGAGTGGGCATATTCCAGATGGTGTTTGAGACCTTCCTCCCCTTGGCATAATTCTGAAAGAATCTTGTGTTTTCATCTCTAGCTTTTAGATAGAGCACTCTTCTCTTAAGGCGCCATGACTCCTGTCTTTCCTTCAGGATTTTGGCTCTCTGGTTTTCTAATTCAATAAGGTGAATCTTGGATTCTGCAGAAATGAAACCCTTGTTTCGGTCATCCAATAGGACAGCTAAAGAGGACTCGACTATGGCGAGGGTGTTGTCATCCTTTAGGGGTTTTTCCTTTGCCCACTGGATAGTTAATCTCTTGAGCTGATAGAGATTATAGCAGAATCCTTCAACCCGGGTGTGACCCCTTGTGGGATGGTTTGCCAGCCAAAAATCAGAGATTAGTTTATAGTAGGAAGGGTCATGAAGCTAGGTTGAGTTGAATTTGAAAGGTGCCTTGGGCTTTTTAGGGGGTCTAGTGATTCCTAAGTAGATAGGGGAGTGATCTGAGATACCACCTGAGCCGACCCATTGCCTATAGAGGGATAATCGTTGTAGCAACGAGGTCTTGATTAAAAATCTGTCCAACCTTCTAGCTAAGGCCGCCTCCCCAACTCTCCTGTTCCTCCAAGTGGGCAATGGTCTAGTCATGGGGATATCAGTTAGTAGGGCTTGCTCCAAAAGGTTTTCCATGGTGTCAGAGAGTGGGTCAGTCTCTGCAGATGAACCCCAAGACTTGCTAAATCTGATGGAAAATTTTAGATCTCCACCAATAATGATGTTTTCTGGCGAAGTGATGGAGAGGTTTAGGAGCTGATTCCAGAAGGCCTCCCGCCCTTGGAAAGTCCCATATATGTTGATGACTCAAAGATCTATACCTAGGTCAGCAGAGAAGATATCTATCCCAATGAAACCCTGCCCTCCCCAAGTAGATTTTATATTCATTGAATGAGGGTTAAATCCCAGAGCCAAACCACCAAATCTCCGGACTACATCGAGGGAGAGGAAGGTCCAACCTAGTTTCAGATTTCCCAGGATATGGGTAATTTGATTCGCTTCACCAAGGGTTTCTTGAAGGAAAATGATGTTAACAGGCTCGGATTTTAAAATCCTTCGGAGGGCTAGTTTTTTGGGCGAGCTAGCCATGCCCCTACAGTTGAAGGATAAACACTACATGGGGGTAAATGTCATGGGTGTTCACTTCTCGAAGAACCCAGTCCAAAGATGTTTGCCTGCTAGAGGAAGGATTTGCAGCCATGGGGTGGTTTGAGGGGTAATGAGGGAATGCATAGGCCTATGCTAGAGTGCTGTGAGGGGGATTCAGATGAGAGAGAGCGGGGATGCAAATTGTATGTGTGGGGTGGGGCAGATGATGTAGGGGGCGGACTAGAGAGTGCCTCTAGTGGGAAAGACATGGAGGTAGTAGAAAATACAAACTGATGGGAGATCAGGGGGCAGGGGATGGGAGGGAGGGTGGAATTTTGATCTAATACTGATGCATTATGCAAATGGAGTGCAGTCCATTTAAAAGTAGAAGAAAAAATAGGGAGAGGTAGAAGAGGAATACCCGAGGTACGTGCAACTTCAGCTGTTGCCCTAGTTCGAGTTAACGACGATGATGGAGGTCGCGAGGAGCTACCAAGAGGTTGTTGAGCCTGCTGAACTGAGATTATCTTCCCAAGCGAAGAGAATTTTGCTGGTGTAGTCTTCTCGGGGGTGACTGATTTGG
This sequence comes from Pinus taeda, assembly GCA_000404065.3. Classification (NCBI taxonomy): domain Eukaryota; kingdom Viridiplantae; phylum Streptophyta; class Pinopsida; order Pinales; family Pinaceae; genus Pinus; species Pinus taeda. The sequence continues at coordinate 45,824 of APFE030559490.1, forward strand.
TCTTGCCCATCTCGCCTTCTTTTTCCAATGGCATTTCGAGGGTTTTTTGCACCAGGGGGCATTCTTTGTAGAGTTTCTCGACTTTGTGACAACATTAGAATTTGAATGGCACACCCTCGTAATCTAGGATTTGAATCCTTGTAAAATTTCACCATTGTAGAGTAATATTCTCCTCCAAGCCCTCCCGAGTATCCAAGTGCACTAGGATGCAGACTAGAGTGCGATTTTTGGACCAAATGATAGATTTATCGTAGTCTAGAAATGTGCCTAAAGTTTTTCCAATTCACACGAATACCTCTTTTGACCAACATTGAAGGGGAAAACCATGTAACGCATCCAAAAGGGTCTAGCTCTGATCTGTTCTCTTTCTGGATCAAAGACAGGGCTCCATCATTTTAGCAGGATCGGGGCCATTTCGATGTGCTAATATTGAGTGAGTGTCGTGTTTGTATTTTCTTCTAGAGCAAAGTGGAGAGCGAACCATCCTCGTGGTAGGATCTGTACCTCGGGTAGCTGTATGAAAATTTTCCCCCAAATTTATTTCACCCATAACCCCATACGTTCCTTCGAATAGGTTCTTCCACGAACCCTACCCACTAGAACTTTTCATGTCATGTCTACTACTTCTCCCATGGTGAGTCCTTCCCCAAATTTGATGGTGAAGTCCTTGCCTGAGGCCTTGACACACTTAGCTTTCCTTTTCCCTATTCTCGGCGTTGTTGGGTGGTCCTGCAGTGGATCTGAAGGACTCAGGGTTTCCTGTTGAGTTTGTTGAGCCACGATCGTTACCCTGATTACAAGGGTTTCAAAACATCCTGATGGAGGGGTCGTAGAGTCTCCATCGCGGAGCTGCTGGGAGTGTCGTGACCGAAGGCTTGAGTTGTTGGTACTGTAGGAATTTTAAGGCTCAGGGAGGAGGAAGGGTTGGTAGGGAAGAGGTGATCCACAGGGGGCGAGGAATCAACGGATGGGGATGAGCAGGTGGCCAAGAGATTTAGGGTTCTGGGAGAGAGTGGGGGGCAGTCAAGGGTTGGGGAGTCAATGGAGAGGGTAGCGATGTGGAGGGTGGAAGCAGAGAGCCTGAGGAGGGAGAAAACCGGTGTTGGGTTCGAGCACGATGGAGCTGCGGAGGAAATGAGTGTCAGCTTAAGGTTAGGTTAGCAGAAAATGGATTGTTCGGGGATTGGGTCCGGTGAGTAATCAATCGGTTCCAAGTCCATATCCTCCATGTTGAGCCTAGGAACGGAGACCATAACTGTCAATTTGCGGGAGCAGGTGCAAGCGGGGGTAGCTGGTAGTAGAGGTAGCCAAGGGGATTAAAGAGCTTGGACTTCCATTTATAGTGTTTACTTCTTGATTTATTTATTTATAATTTTTGAATTTCGCTTATAAATTGTGATGGACATTTTGATATATATTATTTACTACTAGCATAGATCCATCTTAAGGTGATATAACATGAGTAGAGAGGGATCAAATTACTTTAGGTGCCAACTTATTTTAGAGTGCAAAAAACAATGTGTAATTTTTAATTGTTTAAATTATTGTATTTTTGAATGTTATAGAGATTACATAACATGTGTATTGAGCCATTTTATCAGTGCACATTAAACTGGTTTTTTTTATTATTAATATATTTTAAATATATGTCAATATTAATTCATATTAAAATATTTTACTTATAACTCACACTGGATATTTTATTCTATATAGCATCAAAATATTTTTTTTAACATTTTTTTCCTATATATAGATATATATGAAGTTGATATTACGTGTTAAAATATTTTTGAAAAGTATAAGGTTTAAATATCTTACTCACATGTCTTACTTTACATGAGATAATATTAGGTCATATGGGCAACTAATTAAATATGGATAGCATATTTTTTTTATTTTTTATTATAACCAACATTGTTTTTTCTATTTAGAGAATATTTTATTTTTATTTTAAGAGGGACAAACATACTTCCATGTCACGTTGCTTTTAGAGAATGTTTGTGTCGTAAGGTGTTCCCTCTAGGAATAACTCACCTAGCTGCCATTCTACACTGTTTTGCATCGTTAGATACAAGCCCTTGAAATCTCTCCTGTTGGTCGAGATTTTAAGGATTGGTATAGCATCATATATAACTGAAAGCCCACTTCATGGTACTTGAACTGGTAACTGATACTAAAAGAAAGCCCTTGTTCTTCCACCTTGTCCGGGAAAGATGAATAGGAGGAATTCTTTTTGGTCACTACCTGGGAGTGGTAGGTGCTTGACCCATCTGCCCAACACAGTCCAAAGTGTGTTGGTCAAGACCATACTGGTTCGGGAACCATACTGGTTAAGTAACCTTGCCTTACCGGTTAGGACATTTAGATTCTATTCTTCCCCAGTGAAGGAGAGCGGTGTTGTTCAGGAAAGGTGGTAAGAAGGTAATATGCAGAAGCTTTGCCAATCCTGGATACCTGCCTCCCCCTATAAAAAAATCTCTCTCTGCTCCTGGTAAAGGGCAGTAGGCAAGCAGTAGTATTTGTTGTTCCTCTGCCGATTCTGTCTGGATTTATTTCCCTCCCTTTGATAGCTGAGCCAAATCGCTCTTGGTCGGGCATTCGTTTCACTCACTCATGGGGAGGAGGTTGAACTCATCTCAGGTTTAGATGATTTGAAAACTTCAATTATATATTGTTTGTTCATTGGTTTTGCATTTTCTAATGTGGGAAAGAAAGGTTCGAATAAAAGTCACTTTGCTTAAGCAAGTTGATGGAAAATATTCCTTAACATTGTGCATTTTATTGAGCCTCGTAGTATTTTATTACACATATAAGGAGAAATAAAGAAATAAATAGAAGCTATATAGATTTTTATAATACACCTCTGTAAAAGAGAAATGAAGAGAAACTATATTATTATATATATATATATATATAATATATATATATATATATATATATATATATATATATATATATATATATATATCTATATATATATAATATTATATATATATTATATATTATATATATATATATATATATATATATATATCTGTGTGTGTGTGTGTGTGTGAATGGATTTATAATGGTTTTTCCACTTTTTTTCTTTTAGGGTTATTCGATTAGGTTTATAAATTTGATTCATCAAATACATTATGTCCATTTTCTTTTTAAATTGTTCAGCGGAAAAGAAAGGATAAGAAAAAGTTGACCCTTTATTAAAATTAGTGTTAAAACATTGAAATTTGATTTTTTTTAACTGCTCAACATTGGGAAGGATCTTTGAAAAATTAAAGATAAATGGATTTTTTCTAGATGAACATAAAAGTTAGTTAGTGTGGGAAAAAAAGCTTTGAACAAAAGTCACTTTGCTTAAGCAAGTTGATGGACCATATTGCTTAAGACTATTCATTTTATTAATCTTGGTAGTTTTATTACACACCTAAGGAGAAATAAGGAGAAGTTATATAGATTTTTATAATAAGCCTCCCAAGAAGATAAATGAAAATGAAGAGAAACTATATATATTTGTGAATTTATTAATGACACTATATTGTTTAATGCATTTATGATGGTTTTTCCATATTCTTTTCCTTTTAAAGTTATTTTGATTAGGTTATAAATTTTATTCATCAAATAAGTTTATTTTAATGACCATTTTCTTTTTCAATTCACATTTTATATTTATTTTTATCCAACGTGTAAAGATAGTGTTATAGATGTATATGTTTTATATTATTTTAAAATTATTAACCATGTTCATTCTTAGTGTCAAACTAACCAATAGTTTGGTCCAATTATATATAGTCAATATTTACATATTTCAAAAGTTTTATTAATTTCTTGGAAAGTTTTCAAGTAGCTTGGTTTACCATAATTTATAATGTATTTTGAAAAGTAACCAGCCTAGATTCATCTCAACTCCTATAGAGAGAGGGATCAAAGTTCTTTTCACTCTAAAATAGGTTTGCATCTCAAGAGATTTGTTCCCTCTTGGAGCTTGATAGGTCTGGATTTAGTATGGATCTAGGCTTATTTAATTTCCTCCTTTAGATAAGTTATATTCCACATGAATACCACGGGTCATTTATCTTTTATTTTTATAGGGTTATTTTTTATTATTATTTTATTTGACCAAGTTCAATTGTTTCCATTACAATAAGTTCATTAAATTTATCTTATATATATATGTGGTGTGTTGGGGGGGGGGGGGGGGGATTTAAGTCCTATCAATCCATGATTTGAAAATGAAATAACAATCTTGAAGTGTAAATTTTAAAATGGTCAATATTTAAAGATTAAACAGGGAAAATATAGGTAAATAAATCTTTAGAAAAAATTACATACTAAAATCGTGAAAATTTGTACTTTTCAACCAAATCATACATACATACATACATACATACATACATACATATATATAACAATAATAATAATAAATTCATTTTAATTTTCATATTCAGTCATTAAAAGAAAATAAATTTCTCAAAAGTTCAAGTTGATTCATGTTATATTTCCATTATAATTATGATTGTATCAAAAATTAGTTTTTATTTTTATTGTAAATCTTGTTATCATGGAAAATATGTTTTTTTTATTAATTTTATTTTAGCATAAATTTTATTATTATAAAAAATGATGAACTTGCATCATCAACAATGTTGGCATGCTTTATTCTGTCAAATTACATAGCTCATTGTAACTGTAAAAAAAAGGTATCTAAGCAATGAACCATCCTATGGACAAGCTTCTTTGTGAGCGTTGACTGCATCATCACTGCTCTGTCACAATCAATCTTCATAGGTGAACCATAAAGTAACAAACGTGAACTTCTTGGAGACCTCTCTTATAGTAACTCCCTCCTTAAACCTGGAAATTGAACTAGTAGGAAATGAAATGACTATGCTAACATTCGCAACATTCTCATTCTCCATTACATGTGGCGCTACTCTTGTCTTCTTACTTTCCTTTGGAACCATATGGGAAACAAAGTTCTCCACTGTCACTCTAAAACATAAATACAAAATGAATGATGTCTTTGCAGAGAAACAAGCACTACATCGTTTTGAATCTATCAATAAGTATAGTTGTGACTTGTGTTCACTACACCTAACAATGAAATTGCAATATGCAACGCTCGGTGTGATGATGTCTTTAGTAGATGTTGGACACTAGAGAGCAACGTGTCAGATAATCCATGTCCATAAAGCACCATTAAAGAAGTCAACTAGTGAATATGTTCAACAAATGAACTTTCCACATTCATGATGGTCCACTTTATTGAGTAAGAGATGGTTTTACTAAGAATAGTAGCTTGTCATTGCTGCATATTGTAAATCATGTGTTGCAAATAATTGTAAAAGTGATGATGTGTTCTCCATTACTTATTAAGGCAATGATAATGATTTTGACCTTTTGTTGATAATTGGGGTATTGGTTTCGATTATGATGTAAACTTGACCAAAGAGTGTGTGTTATAAACTCTTGACAAGTATGGAGTTGTTTTAGTGATGTGTAGATTTGTATGTGATTTCAAAGAATGGAATGTAGATGTTGAAAGTGTGGCTGGACAAGGACATAGACAGTGGGTAGGATGTGTGCATGATTTTGGAGGACCAAAATCTCCTCAATGGGGAGGAATGATCCAAGTGGATCTAGAAATAGAAGTGGCCTTGAAATTAGCTCAAAAATAAAAGTCCTCAGATGGAGGCCATACCACACCAAATTGTAGTGATCGTCATCTTGATTCCAACTGTGTGAATGACACTTATATTTGAGTTCACGTGCTCAAGTTATAGTTGGTCAAAGTTCTGGTTAAACTTGGCCAAGTGGCAGTCACTAACATGGCAAAAATTTGGCAGAATCCTGGCACATGGAATCTGACAATCGGAATAGGAAAATTTTTCGCCTCTTTAATTTGTCTAATATCCCTTTTTTTTGGCGGAATATTTTTAACCACATGTTCTAAAAAAAAAAAAATAACAATTGGGGTGGCAAGTCGTCACCCTTTCCATCCCTCAACAATGATATTATATTATATATTGGGTGGGAGGGCCAGCCTCGGCGAACCCGCCCAACTCCGGTGGATCCAATGTATTAATTCAACTGCCAAAACCTTAATACAAATATCGTTAACCCCATCCAACCATATTACATACATTGTATATTTAAATAAGGCGTGCATTCCACTCCCAATGGGCCCGCAAAAGGTCGTTGAAACCGCAATCAAAATTAAACAACGATTGAGCCATATGCTATGCCAAGACTCAAATATAGAATTTCCTCCTTACAACATGCCACCACAACCAACGAGCCAATGACCCATGTTGGTGGCTCCACCTGCCAAACAATATTTAAACTTTCATTTTCCATTGAGAACCAGGCTGGTGGAGGTATGTAGCAGAACACTAAGTGGTCTAGAGGCAGTGGACCATGAGCGAGGGATCAATTTAGTTGCTGAAAAGATTCCCTTAGAGGGCCATAGGTACCCATGTCATAATTTGACAAGTTTATAGTGGATTTTGCACGTTTTCGCACCAGGAATCCAACCGTGTTGTCTATTTCTCTAGCCGAGGTCCCCATTTTCATGCCATCATCCGAATTGGAGGTATAAGGGTCATTTTTGTAAATTTTCTTGTAAATGATTTCTTTGATGCCACTTAATAAAAGAAGGCCTCTCCACTTTGAGTAGGGCCTAGAGACGTAACCCACATTACGTGAATTCTGTAATCAAATCATTTGTGTGCCTTTGCTCTCATGGTTGCTTTATGATTTCTGCTTCTTTTCCATGTGTTGAGTTACTTGGTTAATATTATCTTCTATATGCAATTATGAATGCATCCTTTAAGTTAAAATATCTGGATCAAATTTCCAACAATGATCTTTATCATGGCCTTCTTTTGAACAATGTTTACAGGTAATTTTCTCTCACTCTTTCTTGATTGTAACATTATTTTTTCCTGTGCCTTTAAACTTTCCCTTTCCTCAGTCTCTAGAATTGGATGATTTCTTGCTAGTCTCTTGAGGAACATTCTTGCGTATAGCTTCTAAATGAGTTTCCTAGAAACATACTTCATCTAAATTGGTGGGATTAAGCATAAGTATAGTATGTCTCAAATAATTATGAAATCCACCTATGTATTTATGGATTGTGTCTTGTGATGACAAATCAACACCCAATATTAAATCTCTTCTTCTAAATTATCGTCTGTAAGTTTGAACACTCTAACCATTAGCTTGTCTAAAATTTTTCCAATCCATAATTTTTTTTGCATATAGGCTAATGGATAAAATTTCCTTCTTAATGCAGCTACAAAATCATTCCAATAAGATATAATTTTACCACTTTTGTTCAAATCTTCTTGAGTTCTAGCCTCTCACCAAATGAGGTTTGCACTTTCCAAATGAAGAGAAGCAAGATGGATTTCTGTAACATCATCCTTAATTCTTTGAATCTTGCAATAGACTTCAATTTTATGAACCCAATTATCCAACTTTTCAGCATTTACTTCCCCATTATACATAGGCAATTCAAACTTGACATCAAGCTTAAGCAAAGGAGGCTTAGCATGTGCTTTTGGAGAACTAGGGGGAGTATGACTAGGTGTTGAAGGAGGTGAGGATGGAGTTGAAGATGGAGGTGAAGGAGGAGGTGGAGGTGGAGGATTGCTTCCTTCACCACCATTACCGTTTTGTTGATTTGAACTCTCTCCTTGCAACCTTATTTTCCTCTCATTGTACAAGAATTTCCCCATCTCAGGAATGTCATAGAAAGCCTTTTTGAAGGGTCTCTCATCCTTAGACATTAGCTCCTGTCCTTATTCATGTGGCATGACTAGTGGAGTTCTTAGAGTTTGAAACCTCCTTAAACCAATTTTAGGATTTGGTTCTTCAAACACTCCTCCTCTCTTCAACTTAGACCTTGTAATCATTCAAAACACTTGCAAAAATAGTCAAACCTTCAAAACAACCATGCTATGATACCAAACTGATCTAAAATTTAAAATTGAAGGTTTATTGAAAAAGTTTGCAAGTTAGTTTATGTCTTAATGGAAATGGATCGAAATTGAAAAAACACATAAACTTAATAACTTTAGTTAAGTTTTGTAGATATAAATAGAGAAAAATAGACAATATGCAATATCACACAAACAACGATTTGATGACGAAGTTCACTCCTTGGGCTACATCTCTAGGTCCACCTTCCAATGTTGGCCCTTTATATTATATGCTCAAAATGTAAATTAGATTAACATAAAATTCTCAAATCACAAAAATAATGCTACCATTGTGTCTAGAATACCTAGAAACTCCTGTGTAGGCTCTTCTTGGGCTCAAAAACACTGAAAAATGACCAAGTTAGGCCTCCTTCTCCATTTCTTTGATATTTGTCCTGCAAATTCACCGAATTGGTAAAAATGACAACATTTTACTCCTTTGGAATATCTTCCAGGCGACAATTTTGCATAGGGACAATGTTGATTGTAGGAATTTATAGGGTAAGTTCCTAAGATAGAACACCAAAGGACATCGCTCACAAATAGATCACTGATCAATACACCAATATTATTGACGTGGTTAAAACCCTCAAAGAGGGAAACAATCCACGGCCTGAGCTAACGTGACCACTTCAGGCAATTTATTATTAAAAGAAAGAAAATTTACATAATCCTCTCTCATGAATGGTCACACTACAAATGAGCCTCCATGCTCTTTAAATAGAGATCATGGATCAATCGAGTGTTAAGCCAAGGATCAAGTGTTGGTAATACCGAGGAGATAATGAACTGACGGATCAATTCATGTCTAGAACATATCGTGACCATTGGATTGTAAGTTACAAAAGTACATAGTAAAGAAACACACTTTACCTAACTCTACACTAGACCAAGTTATACTTAACTATTTCCTATGTGTCGGAATATCCTATCATCCCCCCTTAAGAACAACTTGGGATAGGATTGAAGGATGTACAAATATGACACAATAGGAGAAGGAAGGAGGCATTAGAACCTATCCCCCCTTAGTGATAACTTCCTGAAATCCAACCATAAATTGAAGTTTAGTAAACTTCACCTCTATGAGAGCCTTTGTAAAGATGTCTGCAACTTGATCATCAGTTGAACAATATTGCACTTCAAGAACATGTTCATGAATGAGCTTTCCGATGAAGTGAATGTGTAGTTCAATGTGTTTTTTGCGCTAATGTTGGACTGGATATTTGCATAGTTGAATGGTACTTTGATTATGACACCAGAGTGTAGTTGGATGCTGCTGCTGAAAGATGAACTTTGTCAGGACCTGACGAAGCCATAGGGCTTCTTTACTAGCTTCTACAATGCCACGATACTCTGATTCTATTGAAGAAAGAGAAATGGCACTTTGTTTCTTGCAAGACCATGTAATAGGTCCAAAACCAATAGTGAAGACATAACTTGCAGTAGACTTCCGATCATCTAGGTCACTAGCCCAATCAGAATTAGTGAAACCAACCAATAGAGAAGATGCTTCTGCACTGTAATGAATCCCAAACTTAACTGTGCCTCGAACATAATGAAGTATTCCTTTAGTTTCTTTCTAATGACTTTCATGTGGGTTTTGCATAAACTGAGCAATAAGTCCAACAACAAAGGAAAGGTCAGGACGGGTATGGGTCAGATACAAAAGTTTTCCTACAAGCTGACGGTATAAGGTAACATCAACTTCAAGGGAAGTACAAGTGATTGAAAGTTTGGCTCCAGATAGAAATGGAGAAGGGGCTAGCTTACAGTCTTCCATGTGAAAGTGGAGTATAATATCACAGGAATACTTGAACTGGGAAAGGGGAATACCTTCCTTGGATTGGAAGATTTGAAGACCAAGAAAATAATGCAAGTGTCCTAAGTCTTTCATTTCAAACTTCTTTTTAAGGCTCAAATTTACATGGTTTATAAGGTTTGGATCACTACCAGTAAGGATAAGACAACCAACATAAATAACAAGAATGATAAGAGACTTACCCACTTTCTTGGTGTAGATGTATTATCAGAATGACACCTAGAAAAGGCAATATCTAAAAAAAAGCTATCCATTTTGGCATACCAAGCCATAGGGGCTTTCTTGAGACCATAAAGGAATTACTTAAGTTGGCATACAAGGCTAGAGTATGTTTTTATAAATCTAGGAGCTTGTTCCATATAGATTTCTTCATGCAAGTCCCCATGCAAAAAGGCAAATTTAGCATCCATCTGATGGACTTCCCATTTGAAAGAGGCAGCAAGGGAAAGAACAAGGCGAATAGAGCTCATTTGGGTAACAGGGGAGAATGCTTTAGTATAGTCAATGGCTTCAACTTGTGAAAAAACCTTAGCAACAAGACGAGCTTTATGTTTATCAACTTTTCCATTTGGTGCATACTTGGCCATGTAAAACCCATTTTCATCTAACAAATTTTTGTCCCTTTGGAAGAGGAACAAGATCCCATGTATCATTTGGCAATAATGAAAAATATTCTTCATACATAGTTGCATCCTGATTTGGATGTCCTAAAGCTTCGACAAAGGTGTCAGGATCATAATTTGCTGAAGCTTGAGCCAGTAAAGAAGAGGCTCTATGGAACTGAGAATGTGTACGTCACTGATCTGTAGGATCACCTGCAAGAGAACCCACTGCATCTCGAGTAGCACGAAGCCATTTTGGAAGTTGAGGAGATCAAGGAGGATTCTGAGAAGGTATGGGAGGATTATCATCCTCACTATCATCATTTGAAGAAGAAATATTTTCAGAACTAGAAGGGATAGAGAGACGTGGCACATCCACCGAACTAGGATCGTAGGCCAATATATTTTCAGAAAAATTTACATATCTTCTAATGATAACATTTTTGGACTTAAGTGGAATAAGTCTATATTCTTTGACATATTTAGAATATCCAACAAAAATACATTTTTCACTCTTAGTTTCTAAGGCTTTATGTTTTTCATCGGCAATATGGGCCCATGCTTCACTTCCAAAAACACGAAAGTGACTTACATATGGTTTAATTAAGCTCCATGCTTCTTCTAGAGTGATATTATTTAAAACCTTAGTAGGAGTGTGATTTACTATGCAATTTGCACAGTTAATTGCTTCTGCCCAAAAAATTAAGACTAAGTCCTTTAGATTGAAGCATACAATTAGCCATTTCCCTTAAGGTGTGATTCTTCCTTTCAACTACACCATTTTGTTGTGCAATATATGGAACAGTATGTTTCATTTGAATTCCATGCTTAGTGCAAAAGTGGATGAATTTGTTGTTCACATATTCTCCATCATTATCAAATCTTAGCTTACGAATTTGATGTCGATATTGTTTCTCAACAAAGGCCTTAAAGGCCAATAACATGTTAAATACTTCACTCTTGAGTTTTAAGAAGTATACCCAAGTGCGTTTGGAGAAATCATCAATGAAAGTTAAGAAATACTTGTAGCCAGAGAATGAAACCACTGGAAGTGGACCACATAAATCACTATGACAAGCTATAGAGGGGCTGAGGCGTGCCAAGAGGCATGTTTTTCAAAACTATCATGATGATGTTTTCCGAGTACACATCCAGAACAAACACCATCTCTGCAAGATACCATAGGAATACCTGTTACCATATTTTCTTTACATAGATTTTCAAGGGAGAGATACTTTAGGTGACCAAATTGCTCATGCCAAAGTTTTCTCACTTCATCATTATGAGCAACAAATACTAAGTGAAGAGTTTATGACCCAAAGTTGTTAAACTTATACAACCATGTAGAATCATTAGCAATTCTAGTAGCTAAAATATGTCTAGGATCTCTCAGGTCCTTAATTACAACATCATGAGGTGAAAATTCAACGATTTTACCTTCACCTAAATGAGTTATATTATATACAAATAGAAGGTTGCAGGATAAGGTTGGAACACATAATACATCATTAAATTGACCATTGTCTAGATGAATAGTTCCAATCCCTACAACACTAAGAGATCTAGCATCCCCAACATTTATATTTTTGGTGTTACAATCATTTAAAGAAGAAAACATGCCTTTGTTTTTTTCCATGTGATAAGAAGCTCCAGAATCAATGAGTTACTCATGAGAATGAGAAGAAGAAGATACATTTAGTGCATGACCAAACCAAGATGCTTGAAAACCACATGCATAAAGTGTTATTCCTGAAGATGAAGTTGAAGTTGAAGAATGATCCAAATGGATGTTATGCTTCTTCATTGTTGCTTCCAAGGCTTCCATCTTCTTAAAGAATTTCGATTCTAAGTGGCCATCTCGATTACAAAAATTGCAATGTTTATCAATATTCTTCCCTTTGTTTTTATTTGCTTTATCGTTTTGTTGAATTGATTTTTCATTTGGAGACTGATATTTCTTGTGAACCTTGTTTGGTTTAGCACCATTCTGTTTAGGATACTGCTTCTTAGGATTCTTTGAATTTGGTTGTTGTTGGGTAGCTAAGGCTTTCTTAGAAGAGTTTCCAAGATTAAGAAGACAAAGATGTAAGAGTTTTTCTTGTTCTCTCATTAAAGAATCATAAAAAGCACCAAAAGAGGGGGACTTGTAGTCTTATCCTTGAGAAATGAAGGCTTCTCTAGTAGAATAGAAGGTGGAAACAAACACAGAGTAGGTTGGTCCCAACTTAGTAAGAATGGAATAGATAAGGTTGCCATCTTCTTTCTTAACCTTAACACCTTCCAAGAGAGGTCTAAGGGTCTTGAACTTGGACAAAAAATCTTCAATAGAAGAAAAATTATTTGGGTCCAACGTAAGCAACTCATTTTTGAGTTGATGGGCTCTAATTTCATTTTTAATTCCAAACACTTTAGTGAGTTGTTTCATTGCTTCATTAGGGGTATCAAGTTTTGAGATATGTAATCTAAGGTCTCAAGAAATAGACATCCCTATTAACCCACGTGCTTGATCTTGCCTATTTTCCCATTTGGTTGCCTCTTGGCTTGAGGTTATTCTATAAAGGCCTTTACTTCTAAGTAAATCCACAATATAGGACTACCATTGGAAGTAGTTGGTGTTGTCAAGAATAACTTAGCGTGGAATTTCCATTTTAACAGAAACTAAAACTATCTATGTTGAAACTAAGTGTTCCAATGGAAATATCTCGAAAATTAAGTCGATTAAAAATAACGATTCAGAAAGCGGCTTCCGGATGAAGAAGTTATGGATTTTTGAAGAAAAATTGTTGAAGATGCCGATGAAGTATGTGAATGTGTGGAAGTGAATGATAATGTTATATTTAAAAAAATCCCCCCTGCCCTTTCCAAACTTAATCTAATTAGCTCACTTTAAAAAATATTTTATGTGAGCCACTTTTATAAATAAGTGAAAGACACTTTTACAATGGTACTTTATGAGCTACTCACTAAATTGTAACTTAAAAAAAAGATAAAGAGACTTTAGAGTTATAAGTGACTCACTTTTTATAATGGGTGAGAACACTTTTACATAAAGTAACTTTAAAAGATAAATTACATGTGCTTTTTGAAAAAGCAACTCAACAAAAAGAAAGACTTGAACCCAAGACCTTTATTCTCATAAAGTAATTTTGGACCAAGGGCGCTAGTTTAAAAGGTTAGCAATTTTTGGAAAAGAGAAAGGGATTTTTTTGTTTTTTAGTCACTGAAGCTTTGGGGTGCGTGCTTACTATATTTTTCCCTACAAAACTAAAAAACCACACAACCCAACATGGACATGCAAAAAAACCAAACCTTGTGGCTTGAAGTTAGCTTTCGCTGGAAACTAAATATTTTCCTCAATGTTTTTGATTTTCTGAGTTCACACTAAGGCACGGTGGAAAACAGCATACGCATGAGAAAAATCCTTCCTTTCTATTTCTGAATTACCCAAATCACATAGATTCGCGGGGAAAAGAGCATACATAGAAATGAAATGTATAGATCCGGTAATTAAAAAAGAAAGAGCTAAATAAATCAAAATAAAGAGAGAGATGAATAACTAAAACTACAAATAAAGATTGTATACCTCTAGATCTTAAAAATGACATCGCTAGGGCTAACAAAAACTTTTTCGTATGAAATGAAAGGGGTTCCTCACTGGAACAAATGCTCCTAACATAATAGATCAGTCCTATCAGTCTGAAAGCAATTATAAACAATAGATCTTGGAAACGATAGTCAGATGAAGTTGTACTGGCTTCAGATTTGGATCACCAATGGATGTAGCTCTCAAATAGCTCTGATACCATGTAGGAATTTACAGGGTAAGTTCCTCAGATATAACACCAAAGGACACCGCCCACAAATAGATCACAGATTAATACACCAATATTCTTAACATGGTTAAAACCCTCAAAGAGGGAAACAGTCCACGGCCTGAGCCAACATGGCCACATCAGTGAATTTATTAATAAAAGAAATAAAATTTACATAAGCTTCTCTCATGAAGAGTCACCCTACAAATGACCCTCCATGCTCTTTAAATAAAGATCATGGACTAATTGGGTGTTAAGCCACAGATCAAGTGTCAGTAATACCAAGGAGAGAATGAACCATCAGATCATTTCATGTTTAGAAAATATCATGATCGTCGGATTGTAAGTTATAAAAGTACATAGTAAAGAAACAAACTTTACCTAACTCTACATTAGTCCAAGTTATACTTAACTATTTCCTATGTGTTGGAATATCCTAACATTGATTCTGCCACAAATGATGCAAAATCTTGGACCTTTAACCATGCACCTATGCCCAAACTTCGCCCTTAGTTTCGGTTATATGGAAACAATATGGCTAGGGGCATGGGCCAAAGGCCAAGTGCCCATTGGCTCCCTGCCTTTGGTCATATGGTAGTTGCAAAAACCACGCATTAGGTGCTACGCACCAACGCCTCTGGTGCTCTACAAATGGTGCATGTTGATATAACCTTAGGACAAGCATGGGGAAGGTGCCTCACAACCCGCCCTCTCCACCTAGGTCTCGAACATGTGGTCACAATGTGACTCGAGGCTGGGGCTACGGGCCCCTCCCCCTCCTTCCATTCACCAAACCATTCAAATTTAAATATAACACCACCAACTATATTAACAAGAAAAATTGATGGAATAATGATTTGATGGTTGGTTTATAACAGTGAGGTCATGGGTTTGAATACAGTGGGGTCTGTCAGTCAAGCCAACCACTTTTAGCACAAATCCCAAGGGCCATATGGCACATCCCAATTGGTAAACCACAAAACTCACCAATCAATGAAAACTCACCAAATGACCATATACAACCTGCCATGTGTTAGCATGGGATTGGACTGTCTAACCATCATACCTACCTAGTCATCGTATTGATGTCAGAGTCACGTTAATGTACAACATGCCCAGTCAGCAACCCAGTTAACCCTGTAAGTTGACCTTTTAGATCTTTGCCAATAAATTTAGAATGTGATAACTTTCACATACATTGTCAGGTTGAGGTGATTCAATCGTCATTGGAATTAGAATGATGAGATCTACGATTTGGTATTAGTTTTGGGTGATTTTTAGAGATTTTATTTTTTAGCATATTTTTGATCACCTAGATAATTCCTCCCCACTGGAAACTTTTGGACCACCAAAAGTGTGTTTTTGTTGAACAAGTAAGTGAGGCTACACATCTCTCACTTTTCTTTACTTGGATTGGTGCATTTTAGCCCCATTCGAAGATACTCCACATTGCCTATGCGTGAAGTCCTAATTCTCCTGTCAAGAATTGATTTTTCCTATAACTCACCTAAATATTCAAGAGAAAAATCCTCTATAGATGGAATCTAAAAATTCTCTTCATGATCATCAATCACTGCAGGCTCATACAACCTCAAGTTTTTGACATCCATAATAGAATAAATTTGCATATAAGGTCGAAAAGCTAATCAAAAAGCATTGTTGCCAATCTCCTCCAAGATTTTGAAAGGACCATATTTGATTTCCTTGAGCTTTTTACCTTTACCTTGAAGTCTTTCCTTGCTGATATACAACCAAACTTGATCTCCCACTTGGAAATCATGATAAATTTGATGCTTGTAATGCCTTGATTTGTACTTGGTTTTGCTTTTCTCAAGCTACTCTTGTACTCTTTGATGCACTAGCTAAATTTGTTCAATGAAATTATTGGCTTTGTCCACATCACTATGTCCATCTACTGCAATATATTTACCAAAGGTGAAATCGAAAGGAGACTTTAGAAATTAAACCAAACAAGATTCAAATGGATATACATGCATAGATGAGTGCTTGGCATGATTGTAGGCATGTTGGATGCAAGGCAAATGCTCATCCCAAAGTTTAGGATGCTTACCACAATATCCACGAAGGAGATGCACTATTTTTTTGTTTACCACTTCTATTTGGTCATCAGTTTGTGGATGAAATGTTGTGCTCTTCTTCAACTTTGTGTCCATGAGTTCCCATAAACTTGATCAAAACTTCCCAACAAATCGATAATCTTTATAAAAAATAATAGAAGTGGATAATCCAAAGTGAAACCATATATTTTGGAAGAACATATTTTCGGTTTGTTTAGCTGTAACCTGTTTCTTACATGGGATCAACACACACATTTTGCTGAAACAATCCATAAAAACATATAGATAATCATGACCTTTCTTAGACATTGGTAGTCACCCTACAAAATCCATAGAAATACTTTCCCAAGGACAAGAAGGAATAGGAAGTTGAGTGTACAAACAATTTCCTATTTGTAGGCTTGCTAGCAGCACAAATGGAACATCCCTTTACATATCTTGAAACACTTTTATTCATGCGAGGTCAATAAAATTACCTTTGAATTTTTGCAACTGTTTTTTCTACACCAAAGTGACTAGCAATAAGAGCAATGTGGGCTTCCCTCATGACATTGGCTGCTTGACCCTGTGGAACACATGTTGCTAAGATGATAAAAAAAACTTTTTTATCAACATGATAATCCAACTTGTTAACATGATTTCCTTGAATTAAAGTTTCATAAACATCTTTAAAATTATCGTCTTGGGCATACTTTTCAATATACCTTTCATGCATGATTGAGTTATGCTTAAGAATGAAAGATGTGTTAACAATAGGCCTTGATAATAGATCAACAATTTTTTTGTATATACCTTTCTTGTACCTAATTACCAAAATAAATTGTTGTAGAAATCCCATCCACTTGAAATCTCTAGCTCATTGTAGCTTGTTTTGCAATTGTAAATATTGCAAAGGTTGATGGTGAGCATGAATAATCATTCCTTGCCCATCAAATAATGCTTTCATTTCTTCACTCTTTGTACCAAAGCATACAAATCTTTATCATAAGTTGCAGATCTTTATCATTGGATAGTTAATTACTACATTGGTAAAGGTTTTAGAATGATAAAAAATATGATTACCATGTTTCATAAAAAATTCCCCCTTGGCATAATCACTTTCATCAGTTTGAATCTCAAAATGTTGTTTAAGATCTGGAAGTGCTAGAACTAGTGTTGTGATGTTTATATCTTCCAATGTGTTGAAGGCTTTCTACTACTTGTCTCCCTACTGAAAGACTTGTTACACACTTTTCAAATGATGTAATGGTGTTGTGATGATTGATAAGCTAGCTATAAATTTTCTTCAATATTGGGATTCTCCCAAAAAGCTACTAACTCCTATTAAATTATTGGGTTTAGGCAAATTCACAGTGACTTCAAATTTTGACGGATTAATCTTCAATCCATCCCCTCCTACAATAAGAACCAAATAAACCAAAGAGGCTTTCCTAAATTCACACTTAGACATCTTCAAATACAATTTATCTCTTTTCAAGACATCTAAAACTTGCCTCACATGCTTGACATGCTCTTCACAAGTCTTACTGAAAATTAAAATATAATCTAAGTAGACTAAGACAAAATCATCAAGGAATGGTCTCAACACATCATTCATAACTCTCATGAATGTTTCAGGTGCATTTCAAAGCCTAAACAACCTAACAAAACATTCAAACAAACCTTGTTTTGCCTTGAAATCATTTTTCCAAATATCGTCTTCAAAAATCCTTATCCAATGATAATCTCTTCTCAAAATGAACTTAGTGAAATAAAAAACATATTTTAACTTCTCTAGCAAATCATCAGTGTGAGGAAGAGAATAACTATTCTTTACTATGATTTTATTCAAAGCTTTAAAATCCACACGCATGTGTCATGTACCATGTTTCTTTGGAACCAAGACAATAGGGGACCCACAAGGAGATGTGCTAGGCTTGATGTCATCTTTGTCAAGTAACTCTTGAATTTGCTTCTTGATCTCTACATTCTCCAAAACTAAAATTCTATACATTCCAATACTTGGAAGAGCTGCATCCTGCTGCAAGTGAATCTCATTTTGGGTTCCTCTTTTAGGAGGAAACCCTTTAGGTTCTTAAAACATCTTGTCATAAGTATTAACAACTTCAACCATATCATGGTTGAGTTTAGAATCACGTCCTTTTAAAGCTTCATATTCAACAATATCTTTATCTTTAATCATCAACAACACAAAATTCATCTTACTAGCGTTTACAAGCCTTTTCATCTGCCCAACACTTACAAGAGATAAGTTCATCTTCTTGTGATGTGCTCTAACAATATATTCAACCCCCTCTATAAAATATGATATTTTTTCTAATGATGATAGATTATGGCTTTTCGGTCATACAAGTATGGACTCCCTGAAGTAATTCCACATATGTCAAGTGGTACAACATTAAGCTCTACCTCACCTATCAAATTTGTAGTGATGGCGAATTTGAGTTTACACTTTCTTGTGACTTGAAATTTGGCATCTTCACCTACCCAACCCAAAGGGTAAGGTTTAGTATGGGGTGTAGTTTCTATATTTAGTTTCTTGACAATAGCTTCATAAATAAGGTTGACTTGGGATCCACTATAAAAAAAAGTATCAACTTTTGTATGTTTTGTAATAACCCTCATATGAAAAAGCTCACTTCTTTCTTTATCATTTTGAGACTCAATAGACTTACTAAAAGAACTAGTACTTGCATTAGAAGCTTTACCTTTTATTCCCATGGTTATGATTTTGGTTTCATCAACTGAATCAAATCCTAGATCTTGTTGAGTTGTAGTAACATTCTTTTGTTTCTCATTGTTATTGAACTTCTTTGGTCTCATTAATGGATGTAATTTCCAACAATGATCTTCATCATGGCCTTTCTTTGAAAAATGCTTACATGTAAGTTTCTCTCCCTCTTTCTTGACCGTAGAATTTTTTTTTCCTTTTCCTTTAAACTTCTCCTTTCCTTTGTCTCCAGACTTGGATGGTTTCTTGCTAGTCCCTTGAGGAACATTCTTGCCTCTTGCTTCTAAATGAGTTCCTGAATGCATACTTCAGCTAGAATGGTGGGATTAAACATAAGTATAGTATGTCTCAAATAACTATGAAATCCACCTATGTTCTTAAGGATAGTGTCTTGTGATGACAAATCAACACCCAAAATTAAATCTCTTCTTCTAAACTATCGTGTGTAACTTTGAACACTATGACCTTTAGCTTGTCTCAAATTTTGCCAATCCATAATTTATTTTTTCATATAAGCGAAAGGATAATATTTCCTTCTTAATGCAGCTCAAAATCATTCCAAGAAGAGATAAGTTTACCACTTTTCTTCAAATATTCTTAAGTTTTTGCCTCCCAGCCAATGAGGGCTGCACTTTTGAAAATAAGAGAAGCAATTTCACGTGGGGAAGATGTTGATTCTACCTCAAATGGTGCAAAATGTAGGACCATTAACTGGGCACCCACACCCAAAATCTGTCTTTGGTTTTGGTCATATGGCAACAATATGGCCATGCCGACTCCCTGCCTTTGGTCATATGGTAGTTACAAAAACCATGGGCTAAGTGCCGTGTGCCAGCCCCTCCAGTGCTCCACCAACAGTCATGTGCGCGGTGAAATAACCCTAGGCTGGGCGTGGGCCAGGTGCCTCATGGCTTGCCCTCTTTTCTTGGCTCTTGGACATGTGATCACAATGTGATTGGTTTCAAGCACTCCAAGCACATATTTTCCTTATCATCATTCGATATGGTCATCTGGCATTGCACCTAACTTTCGCCCATTCATTTCAAACATGGTTTCCCAAATTCCTGTTCAAACTATGGTTCCTTTAGTTCCTGTTCAACCTATAGTCACAGTTGGGACAATGAATGTCCCCATAGGTTCTTCAACTCCTCTTTTGACCTCTATAATGGTTACACCTCCTCCATTGAGTGGGAAATACGTACCACCCCCTATCCCACTGCATGGGAGGTAACCACCTCCTCCATATGTATCTCTTGTCTCTGGTGGAACCTATGTTAGTGGATCCCAAACTCACACTATTGGAGCAAGTCAAACTGTTGGTAGTATTCCTTCTGGATCTAGTAAAATTCCTTATCAGTAGCCTCTTTTGGCTCAAACACATTACCAACAATCATACCCTCCTTATGGTTCACAACATCCTCAAAATCCACCTTTCAATCAACAGGTAAGATCCCAGATGCAGTTTAGTCCTAATCCCTCATTTGGGTTGTATGGTTAGTTTCAATTTGCTTTTGGAACTTATCCTTTAGGAGCTGGTAATCCTTTATAGCAAGGCCCATTGCAACAACAAGGAACTTGTCAATATCATCAAGGAACCTGTCAAATTCCAAAAGGAACCTATTAGCAACAAGGAACTTTTGTATAGCAAGGGCCTTATGTGCAACAATGGTCTTATCAACAACCATTGCAGTGGAATGGGCAACCATTGCAGCATCAAGGTCAACCATTGCAGAAGCAAGGTCAACCCTTGTATCAAAAGGGTCAACCATTGCAACAACAAGGTCAACCATTGCAACGACAAGGTCAACCAGTGTATCAACAATGTCAATCATTACATCAGCCACCCTATACTCAATACTCCTCATAGAATGTCTATCCCCCTTATGGTTCTCAATGGCATGAGTCTGAAAAATATCAAACTTTTTGTATGGTCAAAATTCCTCCCAGTGGGGGTAGTATCAAAATCCCTATGGTCAAAACCCACCACTATGGGAGAAAAATAAGTACCAACAAGGTTGGAATCCTTAATCTGGACGTTATCAAAGACCTTTCATGCCTTTTAATCCCCAATTACCATTTTTAGCTACATTGGAGATACTGATTGTGTCGAGGCTCTCAAACAACCCAATACTTTATTCACCGTATTGTCCTCTGGTTCCTACCAAAATTCCTTGCGATTGTCCAAAAGTCGAAGGGAAGCTTGGAGAAGACTCCCAAGCTCATGTCATGACCTACCATTTATGGTGTTCGCCCAACTCTTGGGTCAACAATACCATTTGATTTCTCTTTTCCATTGAACCCTAACTGATGCTTCCGCCAAATGGTACATCAAGTTACCTCGAGGTGCCTTTCAAGATTTCAACAATTTGGCTATGTCGTTTCTTACTCACTTCCAGCTACCAATTCAGTATGAAACAGGTACCCATCTCCTAACGTCTTTGAAACAAATACTACTACCCACATCTTCGATCACATCCATGAATGGAGGCATCGATTTCATCTTATTAAGTTCAAAATCACAAATGATCTTTTAACTGAATGGTTTACTAAGTCATTTGTTAATAAAATCAACAAATACATAGCTATGGGTGGTTCTATGGTTGAAGAACAAGCCATCACCCATTCTTGGTATCTAGATTTGGTATATTCACAATCTGACACACTTTATGATATCTTACTTGATGCTATGAAAACTTCAACTGATCGAGCATCTTCTAAACTTGCGAAGACTTCACCCATTTATGGTATTATTGGGTTAGTAGCTCAAACTTCTAGCAATGCTTCTTTTGCTTCTACAAAGTAGAAATTGTTTCTGGCTACTATACCTTCTCCTCCTTCGAATACTCCCAAAAACCCTAGTAAAACTTTCGAGGTGAATTTTGTCCAATCTTCCACAACAAGCAAAGCCTAGAAAGGGAAAAAGAAAGGTAAAGGTAAGGCTAAATTTGATACCCCTAAACAAGATCCTCCTAAACCGTCTGTTGATGATACATCCAAATGCAAGCCAAAATATCCTTGTCTTATAAGTGATGAAGATCATTATACCAAGGATTATCTCCGTTATGTTGGGGTTAGTTGTCTATTAAAAGGAACCCCAGGGACACCCATTGTCTTGAAAGAAACCTTTAAGTCGCAACAAACTTCACTAGTATATCAACCTCAATCGTCTACATCTTCAAGCTCTCATGTTTTTATGAGCGGTATGACACCTATCTCTGTTGCTACTCGATCAAAATATTGTCGGACTCCTATTAAATCGGTTGTGGAAAATGATGCCACTAATATGCCTTCTACTTTAGCTTCTACGACAACTTCTGAAATCCATAATCATTTCAATGATTCTAGATACATATTTGCAATCTCCCTAGCTCCGTTCTTGGGATTCTTCAAACCCTTTGAATGAGACATTTCCAACTGATGAGGGTATCACAGAGGTTATGTCTCTCGAGGAAACTCCATGGAATGATGCCCATCATCGTTCCTCATTTCTCCCAAGCCTTGGTGAGATTTCTTCTTTTCTAGAAATCCTTGTTCCCAATGTACTGACTCATCCACTTCAGACACATATTTTGGTTCACGAAGTGTTGTCCGAAGGAAACATGGGAAACATTTCAGCTACAATTCCCATCGATATCTCTATCAAGCCAGGGATTGTCGAAAATATCCATATTGGGGTTTCTTGTTCTCTAGATGAGGTTGGGATTTATAATGCCCTCTTCAAATAATTCTTTGATGTCTTTTATTGGTTGTATGAAGGGATTCCTGGCATAGATCCAAGTATAGTAGTGCATGAGATACCTACTTATTTGAATGCGAAGCCTATTTGACAACGTCTTCATCTCGTGGACCCTAGAAAGGAAGCTTCCATAAAGGGAGGAGTTGAAAAAAATCTTAAAGCTGGTTTCATTTATCCTATTCCATTGATAGATTGGGTCTCAAATATTGTTCCTGTGAGTAAGAAACATAGAACTATCTACGTTTGTGTTGACTGTCGTGACATCAATTGAACATGTCCTAACGATATGACTCCCTTCATAGACCAAATCATTGACAAATGTGTGGGGAGTAAGATTTTTTCCTTTATGGATGGTTTTTCTCGATACAACCAGATTAACGTTCTCCCCCTTGATCAACATAAAATTGTTTTCATTTTTCCTTGGGGAACCTTTGCTTACAAAAACCACCCTTTTGGTCTGAAAAATGATGGAGCTACCTTCCATCAAGCGATGTGTTATACCTTTCATGATATTAATCATATTGTTCAACCATATCTCGATGGATTACTAGCACATTCTGCTAAGTGTCACGACCATTCTGATCACCTTCGAGAGATCTTTCTTTGTTTTGAACACTACAATATTCATTTGAATCTTCATAAGTGTGTCTTTTGTGTCGAATCGAATCTGGTCATCTCTTAGGGTTTGTCGTATCCAAGGAAGGCATTCGGATTAATCCCCTTAAGGTGGAGGCCATCATAATTTCCCCCCTCCATCTTCTTTACATCAGTTGTAGAGTTTACAAGGGAAAGTGAATTTCCTTCCTCATTTTGTCCCAGATTATGATGAACTTGCCAAGGGATTTACTCACTTGTTAAAGAAATGGATCCCATTCATTTGGGATGAAGTTGCTAAAAAATCCTTTGATTAACACCGCGATTATTTCGTGTACTTGGCCTCCACTGATAGTACTATTTTTATGGTACTTGTTCACGACAATGATGATGGAGGCGAACACATGATTTATTATTTGAGTCAAAAAAATTTTGACATTGAAATGTGATATTCGCATGTCAATAAATTGGATTTGGCAGTCATTCACATTATTCAATGCTCTCACCATTATATTCTCTTACGTAAGAACACTGTTATTTCTGATTGTAACTCCATGACATACATTCTAACTTGTGAGTTGTTGGGGGGAAAGTATTCTAAATGGATTGTTATCCTACGAGATTTCGATTTGGAATTTGCTAAAGCTAAATTGAAGAAATCACTAATTTTCACCAAGTTGATTTTTAACCTGTCTTCTGCAACCACATCTACTGCATCCAACAAGCTAATTCCTAACGAAACTATCTTCCTCATCAGTACTATTGATCCATGGTATGGAGATATCATTACCTATCTACAAATCCAAACATTTTGACTAGATTTATCTAACTCTGAAAGTCGACGCATTCGACATTAGTCCCAACCCTATCAAATTGTTGGGGATACTTTGTACTGCGAGGATGTCGGTTTTATCCTTCGTCGATGTTTAACACTTGAAGAAGCCGAGAGAGTCGTAAATGACTCTTACTCTAGGGCATGTGGCGGTCACATGTCCAAATATGCTACGGCTCAACAAATCCTTTGCATCGGTTATATTTGGCCTTCGATCTTCAAAAATTGAATTTTAGCAATCCAAAAATGTCATGCATGCCAGATTTATAACCGCAAACAGTGCACCCCACATTTACCCTTGCACCCATTTGTTATCATTAGACCCTTTACAAAATGGGGTATTTACTTCATGACATATAACCCTCACTCGTCCGGTGGGCATGGTTATATCATCGTCATCATCGATTATTTCACTAAATGGGTTGAGGCAATGCCCACATATGATGTGTACGATAAAATTGTGGCTCAATTCCTTTTTAATCACATCATCACTAACCATGGCTCCAATTTTAGAAATTATATGATGACAGATGTTATTGCTCAATTGGGTCTGCGTCACAACAACTCAACTCCTTACTATCCACAGGCCAAGGACCAAGTTGAGGTAGTCAAAAAAGTCTTGGTTACAATGCTTCAATGTACTCTTGGGATGCATAAACGAAATTGGTACCTTATGCTATTTTTAGCCCTGTGGTCATACCGAAATACAACTAAGACAACAAGTGGATTCACAACCTTTTCACTTGGTGTATGGTCTAGAGGCAACCCTTCTGGTTGAATGTGAGATTATTTCATTAAAATTAGCAGTCTAATTACTCCCTAGTACTTCATTGGAGGAGGAACGATTACTTTACCTCGAAAGGGTTGATGAAACTCACCATATTACTAAATTAGTAATTGAAGCTCAAAAGAAACAAGTTAAAGTACAATACGATAAAAATTTTACTCCCCATGTGTTACACAATATTTTGTCACCGTCCCTGTTACCCCTTCTCCTGCATATTGGAGGACCTATTCCGGGACCTGTGAGAAGTGACATAACCTGAAAACACTTGTATTGTATCCCCTTGAGTATGTACTTCATATGCCCTAAAGACACCTTCTGCAAAATACCCATAAATATAGCCCTTTTTCCATTGGCGTTGTTCCTCAGTGTATCACTCACGCCAATGGGGGAAATCCTCCAAAGAAGGCACGCCAGCTGGCACACTATCTCAGAGTTGCACTAGCGCCAACCCAGTTGGGTAAAGTTTTTAACAAACCAACTTGCGAAGGTTCCTTCTAACCTATTCATGAACTGATTCCAGTTTGAGTTAGTTTAGTTGGGCTTCGAATCTCCATGGAAGGGAAGTAGTTCTCCACCTCTCATGGAAGCTTCCTAATGATAAGGACAATCCCATGAATCTTGTGGATGATCTTATCTCCTTCTCCTCTCTCTATATAAGCTTGTCTCTTTTCCTTTGACAAGCTAGTTAGTAATTCTACTCTCCAAACTCCAAATTCTAAGTCCCAAAGTCTGAGAATTGCTAAGCTCATGCTACAAGAGGCCTTGTTCATCCCCATAAGGCTATATCTTTAATGAGAGGATCCATGTCGAAGTAACCAAGGAGAGAGAGGCTTGTTCTCCATCCCCTACAAGCTTTGCAAGGCATGTATTGTTGATCACCCAGCCAAAAGAGGATTTGACGTCAGAACTTGGTTGTATTCTCTTTTGTTTATCAATAATAATAGACGACTATCATTATGGTTCCACTCTCATTGTCTTTATAATGATGTTTGAGTTGTATCCTTTCTGACTAATACATAGTTGCATTTCTTGGATTTTATGCTTGTATTTTTGTTGTTCTTTGCATGTGCAGGTGTCTTTTCACGAGGATCGTGAGGATTGTGACCAGCTGAAGCGAAAGAATGGGAGCGACGACTCTTCTACAAATATTAGCGTTGGATTCGAGGTAGGCCGTCATCATCGGTCTTTACTTTGCAATTAGGAACCTGTGTGTTAGCGTTGTTTGATTGTTGCTAGACCCCATTTAGGCTAGTGGGATCGCCTCTGTTTGTAGAGGGTGTTTACCTACACAACCGTATGGGTTGTTGTGGTGTGGCTCCCTATGATAGCTAGCCTCTTCATTGTTCGATTGTTTATGGTGTCAGTTTCTTGTGCTTTTACTCTTTTTGTGTTGGAATTGTCGGTTGAGATGCATATATTTAAGAGGGAAGGGTTTTGGTTGTAAACCACCTAGCCCCCCCTCTTCCTTTCCTTTTCCATCAAGCGATGTGAGGAGTTGTTCTCCTCATTGTAAAGTTAAGGGTTGGCATTGCTTTCAAACTGCACATCGTTTATCATTGCATTGGATTTCAGGTTTTGATAGACGTGGCAACCCATATGTTTCATCGAGTGGTCGGCTTTTTCCTTGCATCTCATGTGTGTGGTAGAATTTTTTGGCTAGAAATGTTAACTCACAATGTTATGGGTATTCATTGTTTCAATTGTGTATGTGATCATGGTCCAATGGGGAGGAGGCTTGCTACGTCAATTTTCGGGGCTATATGGAAGAAGGATTTCGAGGTGGAACCCTTCGACCTCTCTCCTCTGCATAGGAGTGGTTGTAAGTGAAAGGTATTGATTGTCCAGTTGGTAAAGCTATGGGAAATCTCCTAGGTTTCCTTTACATAGGGTGTGTGGGGCGCGGAGCTGCTCGATCCCTCCTACTATTTGGATATGTTCTTGTATTGTGTAGTGATCCTTTTGATTTGCATTTATTTTCTTCCTTTGCCTCCTCATCATGGTTTTCGCAGGTGGTCAAGTGATCGAGGTCCACCACTGCTACTGTCCGGGTGGACTCTTAGGTGGCCTCGGTGTGGGGTGGGGAGGGTTGGGGGGAATTTCTAAGAGTTGTTGTGGGATCGGTCGGTCTTGTTTTATTTCCTTCCTTTGCCTTTGCATTGAGGTTATCACAGGTGATCATGTGATTGAGGTACATCCTTGCTGCTGTCTGGGTGGACTCCTAGGTGGCCTCTGTGTGGTGAGGAGAGGGTTGGGCGGAATTTCTAAGGGAGGTTGTGGGCTCAGTTTGTCTTGTATTATTTCCTTCCTTTTCCTTTGTGTCGAGGCTACTGCAGGCAATCGTTTTATTGAGGTCCACTATTGCTGCTATCCGGGTGGACTCCTAAGTGGCATTAGTGCGGGGATGGGAGGTTTCTATGGCATCTCTAAGATAGTATTTGTGATCGGTAATCATTTTTTTATTTCCTTCCTTTTCCTTTGCATCAAGGCTACTGTAGGCAATCGGGAGATCAAGGTCCACCGTTGCTACTTTCTAGGTGGACTCCTATGTGGCCTTGGTGCGGGATGGGGAGGGTTGGGGCTCATTTATAATATAAAGGTTGTGTGGGTTGCCATTCTCCATTTATTGCCTTTGCATTGAGGCTTCTGCAGGCAATCAGGAGATCAAGGTCTACTTTTGCTGTTGTCCAGGTGGACTCCTAGGTGGCCTCGGTGTGGGGCGTGGATGTTTTTGGAGGAATTTCTAAGGGAGTAGGTGAGTGATCACTCATTTTATTGTTATTTGGGGTGTGGTTGCAAAATCTAAAGTGGCCTTGGTACGTTGTGACTTGGTAGGTCTACCCATTTTTTCGCCATGTCATTGGCATGTTGTGTTTGTTCCCTTCTTGGGATGCAAGAGGTGCAAGGCATAAACATTTTACACGATATTTTGGTATCTCTTTGACTTGATGGGGTTTCATGGTGGCTCTTGCTAAGAGAGTTCTCAGAATTCCCTTTGTCACGACCCTACCCTGGTGGTACTCTTCCAACTGCATGCTAGGGGGTGCGGCACCACCAACCACTTTCTTTTTAACAATATTTGCGATTTTGGACTACAACTACTTTCTATACTTAGTTTATTTTTCAAATTTCCTAAGTATAACATTCAATACATAGTGGAAACATTTAATTAATCGTCTTCATCATTATTACCATTCAACATAAATGCACAACATATATTAACAATATTTCACAACAGATATCAACTCCCTAAAATATGAGTCTACTCGATAATAACAATATTTCACAAAATTTACAGTTTTACACCCTTTGCAGGAAACCCCAAGTTTCCTTGGTACAATATCTATCACAACCATGCAACCTGGCCTACACCATTAAGACTACTCGAACCACCCTTCGGAGTGCCCACCATTCTACCTTCCATTGCAACTCGTTCACCATCGCACTGTTTTGCATGTCGTTCACTGTTTTCACCCGTTTCGTGACTCACTGCATGACTCGTCACTCATGTTTCACTGACTCAAAGACACACACCCACCATATTGACATTCCAACTTTTTGAATGATCCACCATTCAACTTGTCACGCTACCAACTCATGTCGCCTTGCCCGACCAACTCACCCTCCACCATTCACGTTTGCACGGGTGCCCAACTCATTCACCCTAGTCACCATGAACGCTCGTTCATTTCATTCATTGAATGACCATTCAACCGATCGCTCGAACACCTTCATTCAACTACTAGCCCAAATGCACCTCCATTCGACTACCCGCTCGAACACACCTTCGTTCAACTGCCTGCCCGAATGCACCTTCATTTGACCGCCCACCCGAACGACTTCACCCGAGATTTCATTCGGCCTGCCTGCCACACCCTCACATGCCTTCACACGATATCATGTTCGGCCTATCAACTGATGCCCTCGCATGCCCTTGCATGCCCTCATTCAACTTTTCCGCCAAACGACTTCAACCAAGAACTCGTTCAACCTACCCGTCGACTACCTCACACGCCCTCGCACGACATCATTCATCTTGCCCGTCGATGCCCTCACACGAGTTGGTTCAGCTCACCCACTGACACCCTCGCACGACCTCGTTCATCTGACCTAGTTCTGTGGCTAAGTGCTTCGGCCCATGATGTCATCTACACCTCACCCTACATTTCAGACTCCCAAGCTCTAGCTTGCATTTCTTGCTCTGAGAATGCTTAGAACTCCATGACTTCATTGGATGAATAATCTTCTCCAACTCCTCCTCATGTACTTATATGATGGTCACTCAAGGTAGGGGCTTCGTCCATGGCTAAGCCGACCCACACTTAAGCTTTTTCACCATCAACCACAGGGGGCATCCACAACCAGGACCACCCCACCATATAAACTATGCGCCATCGCACATCATAACACTTAGTTGATTTCATGTTTCCTCTGACTTGTCGCACCATTCCAAGAATTCCTAACTCGTCTGTTGGCCCAGCTCGTTATTCGCTCGCCCGTTGCATGCCAACTACCAAACGAATCACAACTCATGGGTGTTACATCCTCCCCCACTCAAATTCATTGTCGACCTCAACAATTCTCCATCCCAACAACCATCTGTTGCCAAGACTACCAAACAGACACTGTCGTAAAGTGCTATGAGCTCCAACATCCAAGATGCTCATACTACCTGTCTTTACTCCAATGCCACACAGACCATTGGTCTATGTCTCCATAATTAGGGACTCCTCAATCCATGACCATCAACCACATCTATTGTAATCTCCACATGTTGTTCCACCGTGGATGGTTGGTTCCTCCAATTCAAGCTAAATGATCACTGTAACATATCGTGTCGACCTCATCATGTATCGTCATTGTGTGAATTACTGCCATGATACTCCAACATAATGCTAACAAATCTTTGTACACTCCCAACCCCCATGATTCAAACTAGTCAGGTGATTAGTCCAACTATCTCACTCAAACCATAAGAATGCACATCCTCATGTCATCATCAACCATTTCTCATAACCTCCTATCATAACATCAACTCGATCAAGAATCCATCTCCATCTCCATTAAAATGTAAGCCATGCCCAGGTCCATGAAGTAAACTCCATATCATCTGCAACATGCTGCCCACGATGTTTGACATCAATGTTCTGCATGAAATTAGCCGCATCTATCCAATATCATCATCCATATGTATAAAATCCATCTCCTCAAAATGAAGAGATCCTCTTATCAAACGGACTCTTGATGTGCCACATCTAGGTCCATGAAGAAACCTCCATAATATCCATAATGTACCATCCCTCAAGTCTATCAAGGAAAAAAGTATACACCTATCTGATAATCCATGTGCTACCCATGATCAGAGACCAATCGGCTCCCATGTGTAAAAAAATGGTTAAGTCTCGGCTCAACCCATGCCCAAGTGTTGCCACCAAGGCTTCAACATCGTTGCAACTTTTTCACTCCAAAGTGTCTCATATCGATCCTCCACGTCAATTCACTCTTTCAAGCACACCCATACATGTACTTGAAAGTATGCACCCCATACTGGATCAAATTCCCTGACTTCAACTCCTCAATGCATCAAATCCTCCAAGTCCACAATAATATGAAGTCACCAAAAGTCACAAACTCATGTCATCATGAGCTCCATGAATCATGTCCAACCATCATCCTAGCAAGCATACATGTCTTGGCCCAAAGGTCTCTACAAGATGCCTCAACTCCTCATGTAGTAGGCATGCTCGATATTCTGCTCACGAATCCAACCAAGTCCATGGCCTTATTATATAAGAGTGCACAACATCCCCATAGGCTCATAAGTAAAAGTCTCCATGTAACATCAATAAATTCATCCGCATAACATCCTTGCCTTGGCACTCCTCATTGGATGCCCATGAGTGACACCTCTACAAGTGCTCTTGCATAATGTCCCTACATATGAATGACATGCTCCATGTCTCCAACTCGATGCCCATGACTCAAGTTGCCCATGTTGTCCAACTAAATAGACCTATCACAACATCAGTCATCCTCGTCCAAGCCTACAATTTGGTCTAGTGAACTTAATCACCCATCCCATATCATCATCACATGAGTCTCTTCCACCATACTTCCCCCACTGAAGGTTCTAGCAAGACTTTCTCTTGGTCTTGGCCATGAGAAGTCCACCCAAGTATCATCAAAACCAAATGTGTGCCCTTCTCCAATCTTTCCATGAGTCATGCCAGGCACTTAGCCAATTTCTCCATATGGCTAAAGCATGACCCATTCCTCTGCAATGATCATCATGTTCCTCCCTTTCCATGGGCATTTTAACTGTCTACCATAAGGTCATAAACAACTCCAACAAACTCTGCAACAGTCAATGGTCCTTGCTTCTCCATCCAAGGTCTCATCGTAGACATCCATGGTAAGACTCTCCATCGCATCAAAAAACTGACTTTGCCCTTCCCTGCATATGGCCAATCCTCCAAAAGCTCAAATGAAACGGAAGTATAAGTACTTACTCCATCGTGAGGTTCCTCCACGTGAGTATCCTCATCCACCAATGTATACAAACTACACGATCCTGGT
Source organism: Pinus taeda (assembly GCA_000404065.3). Classification (NCBI taxonomy): domain Eukaryota; kingdom Viridiplantae; phylum Streptophyta; class Pinopsida; order Pinales; family Pinaceae; genus Pinus; species Pinus taeda. Next base: position 77,367 of record APFE030559490.1, read on the forward strand.
CCAACTTGAACAATTTCAAGTTCATCCTCCATTGTTGTCATGCCTGCAACATCCTCAAACATCACGACTTCCTATTCTTTGTCATCGCAATCTTCAGGTGAAACCTGCTCTATTTCACAAGCAAGTCGAAGAAGTTCATCTTCAACATTAATTTCCAAGACTTTAAGCTCATCTTAAATCCATGGGTTCTATTCTTTCATCTGCTTCAACTTGTATAAGGTCAACATGAGCCTCCTTTGACAATCTTCCAAAACCTACCATGTCTTGTCATTTAGCTTGGCCCAAGCATGAAGCTTCACCCCTGCTAAACCTGTCACGAAGTATTACACTTTAATCTACAAACCCGAATCACCAAAGCCCATGAAATACAAAGCTTTGATACCACCCATCATGCCTCTACCCTGGCAGTACTCTTCCAACCGCATGATGGGGGGTGCGGCACCACCAACCACTTTCCGTTTAACAATACTTGCGATTATGGACTGCGCCTACTTTCTATAATTAGTTTATTTTTCAACTTTCCTAAGTATAACATTGATATACATAGCGGAAACATTAAATTAATCATCTTCATCATTATTACCATTCAACATAAACGCACAACGGATATTTTAATGGGAGGGGAAACTCCTTGAAATATGAGTCTTCTCGATAATAATAATATTTCACAAAATATACATTTTTACAATCTTTGCAAGAAACCCCAAGTTTCCTTGGTATAATATCTGTCACAAATGTACAACTAGCTCACACCGTTCAGACTACTTGAACCACCATCCACTGTGCCCACCAGTTCTACCATCTGTTGCAACTCGTTCACCATTTTCACCCATTGCATGACTCATCACATGACTCGTCACTCACATTTCACTGGCACCCTAACTCACCGTTCAACCACATGCACCCACCGTCGTGATGTTCCAACTCATTGAACGATCCACTGTTCAACTCGTCACGCTACCAACTCATGTTGCCTTGCTTGACTGACTCGCCCTCCACCAGTCACGTTTACACAGGAGACCAACTCATTCACCCAAGTCACCATGACCACCCATTAATTCCATTCACCAAAATGCCATTCAACCAACAGCTCAAACATCTTCATTCAACTGCTCGCTCGAACACACCTCCATTCGATTGCCTGCCTAAATGCACCTTTGTTCGACCACCCACCCTGTTACACAATATTTTGTCACTGACCCCACATCCCATGATATTGGATAAAGTCAGTCTCTGAGTGACATCTTCTATTTGTCATATACCAAAATATATGTCCAAATCTTCCATGTTACTCAAGAAGATTTCCTAAGCTCATTAATCCTGAAGTTGACCCCTTTTTACCCATGTTTCAAAATCGTCTCAGGTCATCAGTGTCCTACTTGCGATGATAGCCCATATTGAAATAATTCCTCGCGACTTCATCTCTGAGTCTCAGTGTTTGACCCATTATAGTCTCTAAGTCTTAGTGCTTGACCTGCGATGATCCAGATATGGCGAATTAGTTCAAAGAGAATGCTTCTAGGTGATTCTGGAGCTGGTTGTTGGGTCAAGGAAGTTCGCCTTTCCTCATTTGAGATGGTGGTTCCACCTTTTGAGTAACCTCCCATGAAGATAAGCTTCCTCTCCTCTCATTTGTGGAGGCTCCTCCTCTTATAAAAGCATCCTCCATGGCTATGATCAGCTACTTTGTAGTTCTTAGAGTGCTAGTTGAGGTTTTGGTGTGTTAGTTTTTAGCTTGTTGGATTGATAGCTTATAGCTTGGATTGCCTTTCATATTTTGGATTGAGAGTGTAAAATGGTTTTGTAAGAAGGAAGCGTTGTTGTGACTTCCTTAGTTTCATACTTGTGCTTTTGGGTGAGAGAAAGAATCATCCTTTCTGGGAGACCTTTGAGAGTGAATGCTTATGGAGACATACTGATCGGACCCTTCAAGGAAGTTTGTGACGTCAAGGCATGGTTGTAAGATTTAGTATTGTTCATATTAATACAATCAATGGTTATTTCTTATATCATGTATGAAATGTATGTTGATAGCTTATGGTTCCTTGACTCTATAAGTAGATAGTTTGTTGTTGTGCTCTATTATGTTTTTTTTCATTTTCTTTTGTTGTTTTAGGTGCATCATTCATTAAGGAGAAGAAAGCAATAGCTGAAGTGACATGACAAAGACTTCATCGAGCACCGGTTTAAGGTAGGCCTCTTCAACGAGAACTATTTAAGGAATTAGCTATTGTATTTGTCTTGCTGTGACTAGACCCACACTAGGGCTAGAGTGGTTGTCTCTGTTTGCAGAGGGAACATACCTGCATCACAAGTTGGTGACTCCATTGGGGAGTCCTTTGTGTGTTGTCCCTCGATCTTTCTCTTGTTGTTTTTGAATGAATTACATAGTGTATCTTTGTTTTGAGACTGAACCGTTAGTGATTTGGATCACTTGAGTAGATCTGGTAGTCCACCTCACTGTCTGAGTGATAAGCCTGGTGTCTTTCAGCTATTTTTGCCTTGCTTTCCCTCTTTATTGAGATTATCGCTATTTAACTCCTAACACCTGCCACGAATCACTCTTGTTCTCTTTACCCTCACTGTATGTCATGGATATCCCATCGTACAGATCCGACGATTCTTGAAACCAGACCATCTCTAAAAATTGGTGTACTCTTGCGACAACATCTCTGAAAACAGGTGTACTCTTGCGATTGTCTCAGGTTGTCATTGTTGCGCCTGCGATGATTTCTTTAAGGTTAATTTTTATAGCCTTGCCTCTTGAATAGACCAGTGTAGCTTGTCCTTTGTTATTTCTTTCAATTTGTTAATCTTGTTTTGATTATGTTTACTGAGGCATGTCCTTCTCAGTTCCATTTGTATGAAATTTAACTTTTTGGACTGTGTGACCTAGGTGTTTTAGGGTTCTATCAAGAATTCGCCGGTTTTGGGTTTGCTTGTCCTTTCAAGTTTCTGAATTACATCCACAACAGTCTTGTTGACTTGTTTGAAGCTATTTTGTTGCTACTTGCCCATATTCCTAGTTGATCTGTAGTGATTGGTAATCAAACTCGCTTGTTGTGTTGATTTGATTTCCATTCACCATTGAAGCATAGATTACATTTTCCTTTTGATCAATCGAGCTGTGAGTTGGCTTGTTTGTTATTTATTCCAAAAATAAAAAATAGTTGCACTCATATAGTATATGAAAATGAAAGCCTGTTTTCATTAGTAGATTCTTTATGATTATGAATTGAAAGTGAAATTTAAATCTTTCATTTTTCATCATAGTAGTTGCGAGATAAGCAGAAATTGATGCATTATGTTTCCTATTGATTGGATTACTTGCTTGCACTGTTGTTCTTGAATTTTCTTGTTATTTAAGGAACTCCTTACTCTCATTTAAGTAGTCATTCATCGAAAGGAATGGTTTTTTACTCATGATAGTTGCATAGTAGAGATTGTTGAAATACATTCAGTAGGGCCTTGAAATCCTAACTTAATTCAAGATTAACAATTAAAATATATTGAATGAACTTAAAAATGCATTGGAACCTAATGCTCACATATATAGAAGTCTAGGCTAGAGATGTGTTCCAGTGTCATTAAACCTAGTTCCTAATATTCTCACTATGGTTGGGTGATTCCTCCTTTTGTGGTGTAATAGATGCTAGTACGGATTTGTGCTCCCCGTACTGTCGCGTATATATTGGTAGACCCCACTAGGTTACCATCCCATTACCCATAGGAAGCTGAGTTTGCTGCCTTACAAGTCGTAATGCACCAAACATATCATTCGAGAAGATTGACTACCGTATGGAAATTCCTTGGTCATTTATTTTTCATTTTATTACCAAGGTGTATATGTAGTTTTACGATTTTTTTGATAAATCACTCACCTAGAATTCCAGAGCAGTCACTTTCATTCCTTTTCGACTCTTTAAAAGTAAAAGGATCATATAAGCACTTGTCCTTTTAGGCTCATTAAACCTCGAACGAGATAGAGTCACATTTCATCCTTTTCTCGACTCTTACAATATGAAAAGGCAAAGTTTTGTTTCAATGTTGTAGAATTAACTACCCATGAAATATTCCTGGCTACAGTTAGAGTTCCTTTCAAGGTCGATTCCATTGGCAACCTTTCCAGAGTCTACCAGTCAAGGTATCCCCATGAATAGGAGTCATGGACCTTTTCCTTCTTTTGGAAACACTAGTGCTTCATATATGGCAACATTTTCCTTGCCTGGGTTAACCATTGGCCTACCGGTTTTGTTGTTTTCAATCTCACTAGTCCTGAGCGTCCTAATGCCTATTCCATCATCTCCTTCATTTGAATCATGACAGGGTGATTCTAGGGTTGACCCTTCACCTCTTTCCCCTATTTCTTCACCTTCCCCTTCTACTTCACCTCGTGAAAGTTCTAAATCAAGTAATAAGGAAGCTAAGAAGAAGAAGAGGAAGGCAAAGAGGAAGAAGAGGAAGGTGAAGAAGAAGAAGTTAGATAAGTGAGAGGCCACCCATGCAACTATTGCTCTAAGTAATCCTATGGTAGAAAAGCCTTATGATCCTCCACAAAAGGTCAAATTTCCTTGTAAGTTGTGCAAGCGTGACCACTTCCTCTGAGACTGCCCTGGCATTACCAGGGTCTTAGAGGTATGGTCTCAGATTTCAGACCGACCATCCTCATCGACCTCTGGAGATCATGTTAATGCTATGCTCTTGGCCAACGATGGTAAGAAGAAATGGAATATTAGATTTCCCTGTAGGTTATGTGAAGGAAAACATCTTCTTCACATTTCTCCTCTTATGAATAAAACATCTACAATTTTGGAAAGCCTTGTGGCTACTTCCCCGCAATTGCCTATTGGTTATCAAAAACTTTCTTTTGACCCGCCTCTAGTTAGTGTAGATATTGACATGGATTCATCTCTTGCTGACCCTACTCTTCCTAAACTTGACCCTCTAGTGTCTTTTCCTGACCAATCATTGGTTAGACAGAGTCTTGACTTGATTTCGCCACTAGTTGTTCACTTTATTCTAGAAGAGCATCATGATCATACTACTCATGTCCTTCTGTCTCGTCAAATTCTCCTTAATCAAAAAGTGATCCTCCTTTCCAAACTGATTTGGAGCATCCTTCTTCTATTCCTGCAGCACATGGGGGCCATCATAAGATACTCCCACCAAGTAGTTATGTTGTTTCCTTCGATTGGAGTCATTTGAATACTTTCCACCTCCCGTCTCAAGTGCCTTTCCAGATCACAGTACGTGCCTATAATATGGTAGTACTTGGCACTCTACTCGATGAAGGAGTGTCTGTTAGCATCATGTCTTCTACTACTTGGCAAGCTTTGGGTTCCCCACAGCTTGTGCCTGTCACCCAGAATCTGTTGGCTTTCGATGGAGGAACCAGTCAACCCTTAGGGATCCTTCCAAAGTTCCCTATTACTTTGGGAGGTAAAACCATCTATATAGATGTGATGGTCATCCAAGGTGCATTGGATTTCAACCTTCTCCTTGGCTGCAACTATACTTATGTCATGGGAGCTCTTGTTTCTCCACTTTTCCATGTGGTTTGTTTCCCGCATAATGGAAGAATTGTGACTCTTGATCAATTATCATTCATTAGTCACTAGATGCCTCCTTTGCAACCATAATCCCCTATCAGCTATTGTTTTCAAGTAGTACCTTCCTCGCCGTAGGTCAATTATGTGACTACCCATTCCTTCTCTACATATGTTGATGCTCATGCAAATGATCTCGTACATCATGTACTGGGGGTAGTGGAACCCGATCTGTCATTGGTGCCCCATGACATGTATTCCTCCCAGAGTATTGTTCTTCCATCTAGTGAAGACCCCTTGGGAGTCATGTTCTTGTATGGACCATGAGAAGTTTTGCCGAGGATAGGTTTTTTTCTTGTGTCAACCTCATTAAAAAATGAGTCAAGGCATCTTGAGGAGAGTTCTTGATCTTGTGTCAACCTCATTAAAAAATGAAATAAATGTCTTGAGGATAGTTCTTTCACTCTGTCAACCTCATTAAAAAAAAAGAAACAACTCCCTTTTCCCCATCGAGTCTTTGATTAATAATTCGTAAAATCCCAGTCGAGTCTTTCCTGGATCTCAAAAGTGAACCTTCATTACATCCACCTAGTTGATTGCAATGAAGCTTGGGGGGCATGTACCTCGATTGAATCATTATACTGGAGGTATGCAAAACTTATTCAAGCACAGTTTTTCATTGCAAGCTTGTGTAAACATAAAACTGAATTCAAGAAGAGTTCTACATGGTTCAAGCTTGTGTAAAAATGAACCCACACCAAATTTTCACCCTCGTGATCGCCATTTTTATCAGCTAATTTCTACTATATGAGCCTTAGTTGTTTCATTCCATAGTCACCATATCATTGGCCAATCATATGCTTTCACTTGGTTGTTTTTCCTTTCTTGAGGGACTACAATGATGAGTGGTTTTATTAGCCAACCTCTTGACCATTACATGTTTTGAGCAGTTCCACCTTTGTTAGAACTAGTTGCTACCCTTTATACCACTCTTCCTCTAGGACAAGTCACCTTTAAGCTCTTTTCTGACTCTTGAAACGTGCAAAGAGTGTTGAGCCCTTATCGTTTTGATCTTGTTAATGGTTGCGAAATGTCATGTATCCAATAAGTTTTTTACTTTTTCAAACTAGAGGCACTATTTACGAAAAGTTCTCCTTGACTAAAATGGTCAAGAGGTTCTCTCAAGTATCATTTTCTACCTATTTGGGATCGAGAGACACAAACATACGAAAAGGGACCATTTGGAGTTTTCTTTTCCATGTATTTTTCAAACTCTCTAAATATGAAAAAGACTCTGAGTTTTACATATGTCCAACTCGATAAAACCTTACAACATTGGACTCATCGCCATGATGAGACCCAAGCTTCTCCTCCCTATGGCTCATTAAAATTTCACTAGGTTGAATTTGTCCAAGGACAAACTTATATTGCAAGCATATGCTATCCCCTTCATGATTGTGTTTCAAAAATAATTGGGGTACTCACCAACAATGGTGGGGGGGGGAATTGGACATGTTCCATTGATTACCTATGGCATCTTATCACCCTTGAACATCGACACTTTTTTTCTCATAGATTTGGGATATCCTCACCTTGTCATTGGCCTTCCGGGATTTGGGTTCTTCATTTTTCCTTATTCCATTCCATCCTTGTTGTCTCCACATGACCTTCAACCCCTTGGTACCAAAATGTTGCTGCATTCCAGAGTCGTGTCACCGATATGTTCAATAGCTTAATATTTCTATAGTTTGCACCCTTACATCCTCCTCTAATTCTCTGTTTCATCCATCTTCATCTTGCTCCTTTGTCTTGTGTCATTGATGTGGGAAACATTATGGCCCTTTGGCGATGGATCGCATCCTATCGACATAACTCATTATCTAGGAAGTTGATCTAGAGACTCCTTTCGAGTACCTTGGAGCTTGCATGGCTCAATGACAAGTTCTTTGCATTTGATGATAGACTTGCATCATTGGTCTTTGATCGGGTGATTTCACAAGTGTTCAAATCCAGATCATTTTTCACACTTTCTGGATTGTAACAATAGTACTTTAAGAACCATTGACATTACTGGTGGTCTCTCTCGCACTTGTTAACAATTCACCTCATTGGTCATAATCAAGTGATTTTCTACTATGCTCGACTTCGACACATTTATTCACATATTAGAAATTGTACGATGGACAAGTCAGGATTCAAGACCCTAGGCTCAGATTATACAAGTCCAAGTTACATGGATTATTTATACATGACTATTTTGATTGGATGGTTGTGACCATACCTGAGTCTTTCTAGATGGCTACGACCATACCTGTGTTTTCATATGGTCTTTTCTACTAGATGGTTGTGCTCATACCGTAGACCAGTTCTATTTGTCTTTTGGATGGTTGCGCTCATACCTCAACTACATGTATTTCTTTCATTATCAGAGATATCAGCTGTAATTGCATCTGCAGGTTCTCCACGATGATGTTCTGGTTCAGTTATGGTTTCGTAAAGCATTTCACCCCTCCTACTCTCTTGGCCTTCATGCTTTAGGAGCCATCTATTACACAGTATTTTGTCACCGACCCCACATCCCTCGATACTGGATAAAGTCGGTCTCTGAGTGACATATGCTATTTTTCATACACCAAAATATGTGTCCAAATCTTCCATATCACTCAAGAAGATTTCCTAAGCTCATTAATCATGAAGCTGGCCCCTTTTTACCCATGTTTCAAAATTGTCTCAAGTCATCAGTGTCTTGCCTGCGACGATAGCCCAGAATGAACTAACGCCTTGCGACATCGTCTCTGAGTCTTAGTGTTTGACCCACTACAGTCTCTAAGTCTCAGTGTTTGACCTATGATTACCCAGATATGGTGAATTAGTTCAAACAAAATGCTTCTAGGTGATTTTGGAGCTGGTTGTTGGGTCAAAGAGGTTCGTCTTTCCTCATTTGATATGGTGGTTCTGCCTTTTGAGTAGCCTCCCATGAAGATAAGCTTCCTCTCCCCTCCTTTATGGAGGCTCCTCCTCTTATAAAAGCATCCTCCATGGCTATGATCAGCTAGTTGGTAGTTCTTAGAGTGCTAGTTGAGGTTTTTATGTGTTGGTTCATAGCTTCTTGGATTGATAGCTTACAACTTGGATTGCCTTTCATCTTGTGGATTGAGAGTGTAAAATGGTTTTGTAAGAAGGAAGCCTTGTTGTGACTACCATTGTTTCATACTTGTGCTTTTGGGTGAGAGAGAAAGTCATCAGCCTTTCTGGAAGACCTTTGAGAATGAATGCTTATGGAGACACATTGACCGGACCCTTCAAGAAAGCTTGCGACCTAAAGGTGTGGTTGTAAGATTTACTATTGTTCATATTAATACAATAAATGGTTATTTCCTATATCATGTATGAAATGTATGTTGATAGCTTATGGTTCATTGACTCTATAAGTAGATAGTTCATTGTTGTGCTCTATTATTTGTTTTGTCATTTTCTTATGTTGTTTCAGGTGCATCATTCATTAAGGAGAAGAAAGTGATAGCTGAAGTGACGCGATGAAGACTTCATCAAACACCGGTTTAAGGTAGGCCACTTCAACGAGAACTATTTAAGGAATTAGATATTTTCTTTGTCTTGCTGTGACTAGACCCACTCTAGGGCTAGAGGGGTTGTCTCTATCCATAGAGGGAACTTATCTGCATCACAAGTTAGCGACTCCACTGGGGATTCCTTTGTGTGTTGTCTCTTGATTTTTCTCTTGTTGTTTTTTATTGAATTACATAGTTTCTATTTGTTTTGAGGCCGAACCATCAGTGATTTGGATCACTTGAGTAGATATGGTGGTCCACTTCACTATTTGAGTGATAAGCCTGGTGTCTTTCAGCTATTTTTTGTCGTGTTTTCCCTCTTTATTGAGATCGTCGTTGTTTAACTCCTAAGAGCTGCGACGAATCGCTCTTATTTTCTTTACCCTTGCTATACGTCACGAATATCCCATCATACAGCTACGATGATTCTTGAAATCAAACAGTCTATGAAAATAGGTGTACTCTTGCGATGACATCTCTGAAAATAGGTGTACTCTTGCGATTGTCTCGGGTTGTCAGTGTTGAGCCTACGATGATTTCTGTAGGGTTACTTTGACAACCTTGCCTCCTGAATAGACCAGTGTAGATTTTCCTTTGCTGTTTCTTTCACCATGTTAAGCATGTTTTGATTGTGTTTACTAAGGCATGTCCTTCTTGGTTTCATTTGTATGAAATTTGACTTTTTGGACTTTGTGACCTAGGTATTTTAAGGTTCCACCAAATTCGCGGGCTTTGGGTTGCTTGTTCTTTCAAGTTTCTAAACTACATCCACAATAGTCTTGTTGACTTGTTTGAAGCTATTCTCTTGCTACTTGCCCATCTTCCTAGTTGATCTGTAGTGATTGGTAATCAAACTCTCTTGTTGTGTTGATTTGATTTTCATTCACTATTGAAGCATAGATAACATTTGCCTTTTGATCAGTCAGGTTGTGCATTAGCTTTTTTGTTATTTATTCCAAAAATAAAAAACAATTGCACTCATATAGTATACGAAAATGAAAACAGTTTTGCATTAGTAGGTTGTTTATGATTAGGAATTGAAAATTGAAATTTATATCTTTCATTTTTTTCATAGTAGTTGCGAGATAAGTGGAAATTGATGCATTGTGTTTCCTATTGATTGGATTAGTTTCTTGCATTGTTGTTCTTGCATTTGCTTGTTATTGAATGAACTCCTTACTCTCATTTAAGTAGTCGTTCATCGAAAGGAATGGTTTTTTACTCATGATAGTTTCATACTAGAGAATGTTGAAATACATTCGGTAGGGCCTCGAATTTGAGACTTAATTCAAGATTAATTGTTAAAATATATTGAATTAACTTAAAAAAGAATTGGAACCTAATGCTTACATATCTAGAGGTCTAGGATAGAGACGTGTTCCAACGTCATTAAACCTAGTTCCTGTTGTTGTCACTATGGTTGGGTGATTCCTCCTTTTGTGCTGTAATAGATGCTAGTACAGATTTGTGCTCCCCATACCATTGCGTATATATTGGGAGACCGCACTAGGCTATCATCCTATTACCCATAGGAATCTGAGTCTACTGCCTTCGAGTCGTAATGCACCGAACACAACATTCAAAAAGATTGTCTGTCGTACAAAAAGTCCTTGGTCATTTCTTTTCCATTTATTTCCAAGGTGTATATGTAGTTTTACTATTCATCTGATAAACCTCTTGCCTAAAATTCCAGATTAGTTAGTTTCATTCCTTTTCAACACTTTAAAAGTAAAAGGATCATCTGAGCATTTTTCCTTTCAAGTTCATTAACCCTTGAACGAGATAGAGTCACCCTTTGTCCTTTTCTCAACTCTTAAAATATGAAAAGGAAAAGTTTTGTTTGAATGTTGTAAAATTAACTACCCACAAAATATTCTTGGTTATAGTTAGAGTTCCTTTCAAGATCGAATCCAATGGAAACCTTTCCAGAGTCTACTAGTCAAGGTCTCCCCCCATATGGGAGTCTTGGTCCTTTTACTTCTTTTGGAAATGCTGGTGCTCTATATATGACAATGTTGTCCTTGCCTGGGTTAACCATTGACCTACTTGTTTGATTGTTTTCAAACTCGGTGGTCCCAAGCATCCTAACTCCTATTCCACTGTCTCCTTCATTTGAATCATGACAAGGTGATTCTAGGGTTGACCCTTCACCTCTTTCCCCTATTTCTTCACCTTCCCCTTCTACATTGCCTGGTGAAATTTCTAAATCCAGTAACCAAGAGGCTAAGAAGAAGAAGAGGGAGGCGAAGAAGAAGAAGTTATATAAGCGAGAGGCCACCTGTGCAACTATTGCTCTAAGTACACCTCCCGTAGAAAAGCCTTCTAATCCTCCACGGAAGGGAAAATTTCCTTGTAAGTTGTGCAAGGTTGACCATTTCCTCCGAGACTGCCCTGGAATTCCCATAGTCTTGGAGGTATGGTCTCAGATTTTGGATCAAACATCCTCATCGACCTTTAGATATCATGTCAATGCTACACTCTTGGCCAATGATGGTAAGAAGAAAGGGAAGATTTTTCCCTATAGGTTATGTGAAGGCAAACATCTTCTTCACCTTTGTCCTCTTATGGATAAAGCATCCATAGTTTTAGAAAATCTTATGGATTCTTCCTCCCAACTCCCTATTGGTTATCAAAAACTTTCTTCTGACCCTCCTCTAGTTAGTGCAGAGATTGACATAGATTAATCTCTTACCGACCCTGCTCTTCCTAAACTTTACCCTCTAGTGTCCGTTCCCGACCAACCATTGGTTAGACAAAGTGTCGACTTGATTTTTCCACCAGTTGTTCACTCTGTTTTGGAAGAGCATAATGATCATACTTCTCATGTTATTCTCATCTCGTCAAATTATCCTGAATAAAAAGGTGACCCTCCTGTCCTGGCTGATCCAAAGCATCCTTCTTCTATTCCGACAGTGCATGGTGGCCATCGTACGTTACTCCCATCAAGTAGTTCTCTCGTTTCCTTCAATTGGAGTAATTTGACTACTTTCCACCTCCCATCTCATGTGCCTTTCCAGATCATAGTACATGCCTATAATATGGCAGTACCTGGCACTCTACTCGATGAAGGAGCATCCATTAGCATCACGTATTCTACTACTTGGCAAGATTTGGATTTCCCACATCATGTGCCTATCACCCAGAATATGTTGGCTTTCAAAGGAGGAACCAATCAACCCTTAGGGATCCTTCTGAAGTTCCCTATTACTTTGGGAGGTAAAACTCTCTGTGTAGATGCGATGGTCATCCAAGGTGCCTTGGATTTCAATCTTCTCTTTAGCCGAAAATATATTTATGTCATGGGAGACCTTGTTTCTTCTCTTTTCCATGTGGTTTGTTTCTCGTGCGAGAGAAGAATTGTGACTCTTGATCAATTGTCATTCATTAGTCACCAGATACCTCCTTTCCAACCATCATCCCCCATCAACTCTTGTTTGCAAGTAGTACCTTCCCTACCATAGGTCAACTATGTGGCTACCCATTCCATCTCTGCATCTATTAATGATCATGTAGATGGTCTCGTACATCATGTACTAGGGGCAATGGAACCCGATCTATCATTGGTGCCCCATGACATGTATTCCTCCCAGAGTATGGTTCTTCCATCCATTGAATACCTCTTGGGATTCATGTTCACGTATGGCCCGTGAGTAGTCTTGCCGAGGATAGTTTTTTTCTTGTGTCGACCTCGTTAAAAACTGAATCAAGGCATCTTGAGGAGAGTTCTTGATCTTGTGTCAATATCATTAAAAAATGAAACAAATGTCTTGAGGATAGTTCTTTCACTATTTCAAACTCATTACAAAAAATTAAAAAACTCCCTTTTCTCGATCGACTCTTTGATTAAGATCTCGTAAAATCCCAGTCGAGTCTTTCTTGGATCTCGAAAGAAAACCTTCATTACATCCACCTAGTTGAACGCAATGAAGCTTGGGGGGCATGTACCTTGATTGAATCATTATGTTGGGGGCATGTGAAACTTATTCAAGCACAATTTTTCATTTCAAGCTTGTCTAAACATGAAACTAAATTCAAGCAGAGTTCTGCATGGTTCAAGCTTGTGTAAAAATGAACCCCCACCCAATTTTCACCCTCGTGATCACCATTTTTATCAACTAATTTCTACTAGATGAGCCTTGGCTGTTTCATTCCATCGTCACCATCTCTTTCGCTGGTCATATGCTTTCACTTGGTTGTTTTTCTTTTCTTGAGGGACCGCAATGATGAGTGGTTTTAGTAGCCAACCTCTTGACCATTACATGTTTTGAGCAGTTCCACCATTGTCGGAACTAGTTGCTACCATTTATACCACTCATTCCTCTAGGATGAGTCACCTTTAAGCTCTTTTCTTACTCATAAAAGAAGAAAAGGTCACCGAGTATTTTTTCCCTTTTTGACTCATTAAAAAGAATAAAAACAAGGGGTCCACTTTAGGCTCTTTTCTGACTCTTGAAACATGAAAATATTGCCAATCCCTTGTCATTTTGAGCTCGTTAATGGTTGTGAAACGTTGTGTATCCAGTAAGTTTTTTACTTTTTCGGACTGGATGCACTATTTACGAAAAGTGCTCCTTGATTGAAATGGTCAAGAGGTTCTCTCAAGTATCATTTTCTATATTTTTGGGCTTGACAGACAGAAACGTATGAAAAGGGACCATTTGGAATTTTATTTTCCATGTCTTTTTCAAACACTCTAAATATGAAAAAGACTCTGAATTTTACCTATGTCAGTCTCGTTAAACCCTAACGACATTGGACTCCTGACCTTGATGAGACCCGAGCTTCTCCTCCCTAGGGCTCGTTAAAATTTCACTGGGTTGGAGTTGTCCGAAGGACAAAATTATATTTCAAGCATATGCTATCCCCTTAAAGCTTGTGTTTGAAAAATAATTGGGGTACTTGCCAGCAATGATCTGGGGAAATTTAGACATGTTCTGTTGATTACCTATGGTAGCTTGTCACTCTTTCACATCGACACTTTTTGCTTCTCGTCAGGTTTGGAATATCATCACCTCGTCATTGGCCTTTTGGGATTTGGTTTTGTCTCATTCCATTAGATCCTTGTTGTCTCTACATGACCTTTGATCCCTTGGTACCAAAATGCTGCCGCATTCTGGAGTCATGTCACTGATAAATTCAAGAGCTTAATCCTTCTGTAGTTTGCACCCTTACATCCTCCTCTGATTCTCTATTTCATCCATCTTCATCTTGTTCCTTTGTCTCACATCGTTGATGTGGGAAACATTATGGCCCTCCTACAACAGATCACTTCCTATCGACATCAACTCATTATCTAGGAAGTTAATCTAGAGACTCCTTTCGGGTATCTTGGAGCTTGCATGTGTTAATGACAAGTTCTTCGCATTTGACGATAGACTTGTACCATTGGTATTTAATCGGGTGATTTCACAACTGTTCAACTCCAGATCATTCTTCACACTTTGTAGATTGTAACAGCAGTACCTTGAGAACCATTGACATTAATGGTGGTCTCTCTTATGCTTGTCAATGGTTCACCTCATTGGCCGGTAATCAAGTGATTTTCTAGTATGCTCAACTTCGATACATTTATTCACATATTAGAAATTGTATGATGGACAGGTTGGGATTCAAGACCCTGGGCTCAGATTACACAAGTCTAGGTTGCATGGATTATTTATACATGACTCTTTTGATTGGATGGTTGCGACCATACCTGTGTTTTCATATGGTTTTTTTGACTAGATGGTTGCATCCATACCATAGACCAGTTCTATTTGTCTTTGGATGGCTGTGCCCATACCAAGACTACACGTATTTATTTCATTATCAGATATAACAGTTGTACTTGCATCTACAGGTTCTCCGCGATGGTGTTCCGGTTTAGTTATGGTTTTTTAAAGCATTTGACCCCTCCCACTCTCTCGGCCTTCATGCTTTAGGGGGCATCTGTTACATAGTATTTTGTCACCGACCCCACATTTGCTAATAATAGATAAAGTCGGTGTTTGAGTGACATTTTCTCTTTGTCATATACCAAAATATGTGTCCAAATCTTCCATATTACTCAAGAATATTGCCTAATCTCCTTAATCCTGAACTTGAACCCTTTTTACCCATGTTTCAAAATTGTCTTAGGTCATCAGTGTCCTACTTGCGATAATAGCCCAAAATGAACTAACGCCTCACAACATCATCTCTGAGTCTCAGTGTTTGACCCAAGAGAGTCTCTGAGTCTCAGTGTTTAACCTGCAATGACCCAGATATAGCAAATGAGTTCAAACAAAATGCTTCTGGGTGATTCTGGACCTAGTAGTTGGGTCAGAGAAGTTCACCTTTGCTCATTTGAGATGGTGGTTCTGCCTTTTGGTAACCTCCCATGAAGATAATCTTCCTCTCCCTTGATTTATGGAGGCTCCTCCTCTTATAAAATCATCCTCCATGGCTATGATCAGCTAGTTGGTAGTTCTTAGAGTGCTAGTTGAGTTTTTGGTGTGCTAGTTCTTAGCTTGTTGGATTGATATCTTATAGCTTGGGTTTCCTTTCATGTTGTGGATTGAGAATGTAAAATTCTTTTGTAAGAAGGAAGCCTTGTTGTGAGTACCTTAGTTTCATACTTGTGCTTTTAGGTGAGAGAGAGAGTCATCAACCTTTCTGGGAGACCTTTGAGAGTGAATGCTTATGGAGACATACTAATCGAACCCTTCAAGGAAGCTTGCAATGTCAAGGCATGGTTGTAAGCTTTACTATTGTTCATATTAATACGAACAATGGTTATTTCCTATATCATGCATGAAATGTATGTTGATAGCTTATGGTTCCTTGACTCTATAAGTAGATAGTTCATTGTTGTGTTATATTATGTGTTTTTTCATTTTCTTATGTTGTTTCAGGTGCATCATTCATTAACAAGAAGAAAGCGATAGCTGAAGCGACATGATGAAGACTTCATCGAACACTTGTTTAAGGTAGGCCTATTCAATGAGAACTATTTAAGGAATTAGCTATTGTCTTTGTCTTGTTGTGACTAGACCCAACCTAGGGCTAGAGGAGTTGTCTCTGTCCACAGAGGGAACTTACCGGTATCACATGCCTGAACACACCTTTGTTCGACTTCTTGCCCGAATTACCTCACCCGAGATTTTGTTCAGCCTGATTGTCGATGCCCTCATGCGCCTTCGCATGATATCATGTTCAGTCTGTTAACCCATGCCATCACATGCCCTCACACGTCCTCATTTAGTTCATCCACGAAATTAATTCAACTGAGAGCTCATTCAACCTACCCACCAACACCCTCACACGACGTCGTTCATCTCGCCCACTAATGTCCTCACATGCCCTTGCACGAGTTGGTTCAGCTCGCACACCGCTACCCTCACATGCCATCGCACAACCTCATTCAACTGACTTGGTTCTGTGGCTAAGTGCTTTGTCCTACGATGTCACCTGTACCTCGCCCTACATTTCAGACTCCCAAGCTCTAGCTCACACTTCCTGCTCCTAGAATGCTTAAAAATCCATTACTTTGTTGGATGAATGATCTTCTCAAAATCCTCCTCATGTACTTATATGATGGCTGCCCAAGGTTGAAGCTTCGGCCATGGCTAAGCGGACCCACACTTAAGCATTTTCACCATCGGCCATGGCAGGGGTGACCAAACCTAGGACCGCCCCACCATATAAATTCTTTTCCATTGCACATCATAAGATTTAGTTGATTTTATGTTTCCTCTGACTCATTAAACCATTCCAAGCATGCCAAACTCACCGATTGGCCCACCTCTTTGCTCACTCACCCATCGCATGCCCACCGCCAAATGAATTGCAATGCATGGGTGTTACACCCTTTGAAGTGGGAGGGTGCTACTTGGTTGATCTTGCTAGTAGTCATATGCTTGTCTTAAGGATTAAGCCATGCATGTCTAAATATGAACTAATTCAGACTGTGAAACTGCTGATGGCTTATTAAATCAGTTATAGTTTTTTTGATGGTACTCTACTACTTGAATAACCATAGTAATTCTAGAGCTAATACATGCACCAAGTCCCGAATCTTTGGAAGGGATGCATTTTTATATAAAATATCAGCAGGGGCTTGCCCGCTTCTCTGGTGAATCATCATAACTCGACAGATTGCACAACCCTTATGCTAGCGATGCTTCATTCAAATTTCTACCCTATCAACTTTCGATGGTAGGATAGAGGCCTACCATGGTGGTGACAAGTGACAGAGAATTAGGGTTTGATTCTGAAGAGGGAGCCTGAGAAACAACTACCACATCCAAGGAAGGCAGCAGGTGTGCAAATTACCCAATCCTGACATGGCGAGGTACTGGCAATAAATAACAATATTGGGCTCATTGAGTCTGGTAATTGGAATAAGTACAATCTAAATCCCTTAACGAGAATCCATTGGAGGGAAATTTTGGTACCGTCATCTGCAGTAATTCCAGCTCCAATAGCGTATATTTAAGTTGTTGTAGTTAAAAATCTCATAGTTGGATCTTGGGTTGTAAATATCGGTCCACCTACTCGGTGTGCACCTGCCCTTCTATCCCTTTTGTCAATGATGTGCTCTTAGCCTTAATTGGCTGCCGTTACTTTGAAAAAATTAGAGTGCTCAAAGCAAGATTATGCTCGGAATACATTAGCATGGAATAACATGATAGGAGTCTGGTCATATTGTGTTGGCCTTTAGGACCGGGTAATGATTAATAGGGACTACCGGGGGAATTTTTATTTCATTGTCAGAGGTGCAATTCTTGGATTTATGAAAGAAAGACCACTGCGAAAGAATTTTCCAAGGGTGTTTTCATTAATCAAGAATGAAAGTTGGGGGCACGAAGATGATTAGATACCATCCTAGTCTCAACCATAAATGATGCCGACCATGGATCGACAGATGTTGTTCTAAGGACTCCGCACATTTTGAGAAATTAGAGTGTTTGGGTTATAAGGGGAGTATGGTTGCAAGGTTGAAACATAAAGGAATTGATGAAAGGGCACCACCAGGAGTGAGCCTATGGCTTAATTTGACTCAACACGATGAAACTTACCAAGTCCAGACATAGAAGGATTAACAAATTGAGAGCTCTTTCTTGATTCTATGGGTGATGGTGCATGGCTGTTCTTAGTTGGTGGAGCGATTTGTCTGGTTAATTCCAATAACAAGTGAGACCTCAACCTAATAACTAGCTACGTGGAGGTTCCCCTTCACGGCCAGCTTCTTAGAGGGACTATGGCCATTTAGGGGATGGATGTTTGAGGTAATAACAGGTCTGTGATGCCCTTAGATGTTCTAGGCCGCAAGTGCGCTACACTAATGCAGCCAACGAGTTTTTATTCTTGGTTTGAGAGGATTAGAAAATATTCTTAAATTGCATCATGATGGGGATAGACCATTACAATTATTGGTCTTTAATGAGGAATTCCTAGTAAGCGCATGTCATCAACTCATGTTGACTATGTCCTTGCCCTTTGTACACACCCCCCTTCACTCCTACTGAATGAATGATCCAGTGAAGTGCTTGGATTGTGTCGATGATGGTGCTTAGTTGCCATCGACATCGTGAGAAGTTCATTGAACCTTATCATTTAAAGGAAAAGGAAGTTGTAACAATGTTATCATAGGTGAACTTGTGGTAGGATCATTGATAGCAGGAGTTTTCTTTTTTTGGTTCAAGTTGGGTAGGTTTTGATTGCAATGTGGGCCTGTGTGGTGTGTCTCTAGGGGAACAAGTTTGGTGTTTGGCAGGAACATTGTTGGTTGCTTGTCCTAAGGTCACGCTTATTTTTTTGTGTTCTTGCAAGCCATGCTTATGGTTGTCCCACTCATCCTTTGTCCCCCCGCTCAATGTGTTTCTGTAGAGGGTTTAGAAGCTTGTTTCTTGGGAGCCCTCTCCGACGATCTGTTCGGCAGGGCATGGTTGTTGCAGTTGAGGTGCTTGGGCAATACGATGGATAAATTTAGTCTCATTCCTAGCAGCAGTGCTTGGTCTTTTGTTTGTTGGAATGCATGGGCCAAGGGTGTGGGCCTTCACAGTTGGTTCTCTCGAAAAGGTGGTGGTGGCTTATGTGTTTCTTGGGTGAGCTTTTTTGCTAGTGGTTGGGTTGAGGTAGTGGTTTCCCACACGCCTAGTAGCTCAAACCTTCCATGAGGGGAAGTTGTTGGGGTGAGGTCAATATGGGATGGATGAAGAGCTGTTGAACCCATTTGGCTGGCAACCCTAGTCCTCTCAACCTTTCCTCAATACGCCCTCGCGGAAGGGTTGGGTGTCCAGGTAATGAAAAAACCCTCCCTTGATCTAAACTCCATCAAGATCACAATTTTCTATGCCAATGGACATGAGGTGGAATTATTATCTCATGCCTTTGACATCAAGGGAATTCCTCATCCTCTCATAAGCCACTTCCCTTCTATGGAAAGAGGTAGTGGGTTGTGTCTTCATTTCTCCCTTTGGATTGTGGGTTTTTTTTATGACTTGGTCATTTCTCAGTTTCATGTTGTCTACTTTGTGGACATCCCTCTCTTTAGTGGCCTTGCACCATCGATGTATTTGTGGCCTCTGGCTTTCTCCAGCATTGAGTGCTGGCCCATGACAACTCTTTGGAGTTTGATTCTTGACCCCTGTTGAATTTCTCGTTGGGAAGATTGTTAGGTGTTTTGTACACGAAGGGGTGCAATAGAGGGGTGGATTTGATATTAATGTATTTGTCGTTTGAAGCCTTGTGCTAGGTTGGGGTGGTTATTTACCTCTCAATAATGTGCTCCAAACACAGGTCTCATCGTGGCCCTCTTCTTTTCTAGTGATCAAGTTTAAGTTGTGATTTATTTGCTTGGTTGTTTGATTGTTGTTTGTTATGTTGTAAAGCTAGAAAGGATGTTATGTCATAATGTATGTGGGAGGGTGTGAAGAGGTGGGATGCTTTGATTGGGTGCCTTTTTTTCTTTCTTTTTGGTTAGGGAAAATCTCCTCGGCGTGTTGTTGAGATTCTCTCTTTTCTTGGGATTTTTGTTTCTTTGGTGTTGTTTTCTTCCCTTCTTCCTTTTGCCCCTAGATTTTTATGGAGAAAAGGTGGGATTTTTGTGGATTGGTGTTCAAGAAGGATGAAAAGTATTGCAAGTTCTCAGGGTGGTCACGATCGCCGTCCCCTGTAATCACCCCATTTTTGCGAAGGCATGGGGTTGGGAAGCTTGTTCTCTGTTTGAACCTCCCCTTGTGAGTCGGTAGCCATGTTTGATATCTCTTCCTTTCATGTTTTTTTCTTCCCTTCTTCCTTCTTGCCCTTAGCTTTATGGAGAAAAGGTGGGATTGTTATGGATTGGTGTTCAGGAATGAAGAAATGTAGTGCGAGCTCTCGTGTTGTCCACCCTAGTCCTTCTTGATTATCGTCCCCTACAGTTCCCCCCTTTTTGTGAAGGCATGGGGTTGGGGAAGCGTGTTCTCTATTTGAGCCTCCCCTTGTGAGCTGGTAGCCACATTTGATATCTCTTTCTTTCTTGTTGTTTTCTTCCATTCTTCCTTTTGGCCCCTAGATTTATAGAGAAAAGGTGGAATTGTTGTGGATTAGTGTTCGGGAAGGACGAAACACTGTGCAAGCTCTCGGGGTGGCCACCCTAGTCCTTCTCAATTATTGTCCCCTGCAGTTTGCCCCTTTTTGTGAAGACACGAGGTTGGGAATAGTGTTCTCTATTTGAGCCTCCCCTTGTGAGCCGGCAGACATGTTTGATATCTCTTTCTTTCATGATTTTTTCTTCGCTTATTCCTTTTGGCCCCTAGCTTTACAGATAAACGATGGGATTGTTGTTGATTGGTATTCGAGAAATAGGAAATGTAGTGTGAGCTCTCGAGGTGGCCACCCTAGTCCTTCTTGATCATCGTCCCCTTCAATTCCCCCCTATTTGCAAAGGCACATGGACTAGAAGGTTGGTTCTTTGTTTGATCCTCCCCTTGTGAGCCGATAGCCATATTTGATCTCTATTTCTTTCACCTTATTTTCTTCCCTTCTTTCGTTTGGTCCCTAGCTTTACGAAGAAAAGGGGGAATTGTTATGGACTGGTGTTTGAGAAGGATTAAAAGCAGTGCTAGCTCTAAGGGTGGCCACGTTAGTCCTTCTCATTTTTTGTTCCATGCATTTCCCTCCTTTTTGCAAGGGCGTGGAGCTTGAGAAGATTGTTCTCTATTTGAGCCTCCTCCTATGAGGGGGTAGACACCTTTGTTTATCTTTGTTTCTCTTTCTTTCATGCATTTTTCTTCCTTTCCTCCTTTTGGTCCTTAGCCTTACATTTGTCATTGGGGGTGCCCCTATTCAATGTTGTGGTGGATTTGTCGATAATATGTGGAAATGGCTCTCGTCAATGGATATCTCGGTTCTTGTTACAATGAAGAACATAGCGAAATGTGATACTTAGTGTGAATTGCAGAATCCCATGAACCATCGAGTTTTTGAATGCAATTTGCGCTCGAGGCCTCGGTCGAGGGCACGTCAGTCTACGTGTCGCGTCCCATTCAAACACGCTCCCTGTAATATGTTAGGGAGTAGGGGAGCTAGTCATCCGTGCCTAATGCAGTGCGGTTGTCTGAAATACCTCAAGTGATGTTTCATGGCATGCATCGGCTAGCGGTGACATTGTCACCTTGGATGGGCAGTTAGCATTAGCTGATGCAAGCTTTGTGTGGCATTGTTCAAACTTGCTTTGCTCTCTCTTGTACTCCCATTAGGTAGGGCGGATTTAGCTCCAACTTTGTGACCTCAGCTGAGCCAAGAAC
This sequence comes from Pinus taeda, assembly GCA_000404065.3. Classification (NCBI taxonomy): domain Eukaryota; kingdom Viridiplantae; phylum Streptophyta; class Pinopsida; order Pinales; family Pinaceae; genus Pinus; species Pinus taeda. The sequence goes on from APFE030559490.1 coordinate 99,234, forward strand.
ACCTATTGAGTTTAAGCATTTAGTGAAGCGGAGGAAAAGAAACTTATAAGGATTCCCCTAGCAGCAGCAAGCAAACCAAGTGTTGGAGAGGTAAATCCCCTCTACGGATAGAGGTGATCCCTACTAACCCAGAACGGGTCTAGCAACAATCATTCAAGTCCCTAATTGCAAATAAAAGGTAGGTGATGAATACCTACTTGGATTCCAACGCTTTTGTTCATGGAAGAGACGTCACCCACGCTCCTTTGCTTTGGCTGGTCACAATCCTCCACTATTTCCGTGAATGGACACCTGCACACAAAGAGAACAACACAAACACAAGCGTGAAATCTAATAAATGCAATTATACATCAGTCAGGAAGGACATAATTCAACATTAATCATTACAACATTGAGAATGGAACCATAATGATAGTCATCTATTATAAATAATCAATAAAGGAGAATACAACCAGTGTCCTGACGTCAAGTCCTCCTTTGGCTAGGTGCTCAGCTACACAAGTCTTGCAAAGCTTGAAGGGATGCGGGACAAGCCTCTCTCTCTTTGGTGACAAGATCTCCTTACTTAGGTTAAGCCTTATGGACACAAAGAAGGCTCTTGCAACTCTAATCTCTTGATATATTCCTTTCAGCACCAGTATAATTACCAATACCACTAGCTTGCTCAAGGCATGGAGACAAGCTTTTATTGATGAAAAGGAAGGGATAAGATCAATAACAACAACAATGGATTTGGCTTCATCACTTGGAAAATTCTATGGAATGGTGGAAAACTACTTCCCATTCAAGGATTCGAAGCCAAACCATCTTCACTTAACATAGATTCAGTTCGTGAATGAGTTGGAGAGAACTTTCGAAGGTTGATTGGTTAAAAACTTTTCCCAAATAGGTTGGCGTGATTGCGACTCTGGGACAGAGCGCTAATAGCGTGCCCCTTTTAGAGAATTCTCCCCACTGGCGTGGGAGGAACATGGTGGCCCAGCGCTAATGTAAAAAGGGATATTTTTAAGGGCAAGTTGTAGGAGATGTCTTCAGGGCATATGAAGCTCATGTTTAGAGGGGAATGATGCAAGTGGTTTCAAGTCTTGTCACTTTTCACAAGTCCCAGAATGTGTCCTCCAAGGTGCAGGAGAGGGGTAACAGGCACGGTGACAAATGGTGAAAAATTACTGTGTAACAGATGCCCCCTAAAGCATGAGGCACGAGAGAGAGAGGGGTGAAGTGCTTTACAAGAATATGTGTGTCTGAAAACACTACCGCCGGAGAACCTGCGAAAAGAAGTACAAGTGATATCTCAAGTACATGATATATGTGGTATGGGCGCAACCATCCAAAACAGAGTACATATAAAAACTGGATCCCAGGTATGGACGCAGCCATCCGATGAGGATCAATGAATGGACTCAGCTATGGTCACAACCATCCAATGAATGAGTCATGTAGTGATTACAATAATCCACAAAATGCAACCCGGATCTCAATATGCACAATCCGGGGTCTTGCACTCCAACGCAACCCAAACACAGTAAAAGTTCAAGCATGTGAATACAGGAGTCGACGTCGAACATGCATGAACATCGTCTGATTACCAGTCAATGATGAAAACTATTAACAGACGCGAGAGGTACCACCAATAATGACGATGGTCCTCAAGGTACTATAGGTACAATCCACGGCGTGCGAATCAATGAGCCAGTGTCGAACACCTGTAGAATCATCCGATCGGAGGCCAATGATGAAAACCTCGCATCGAACATGAAGAACCTGCCATTGAGGCATGCAGGCTCCAAGGTACCTGAAGGGAGTCTCTAGGTCATCTCCCTAGATAATGAGCTGAAGTCGATAGGAAGTGATCTTGATCCAAGGTGGGCCATAATGTTTCCCACATCATCGACACGAGACAAAGAGGGACAACATGTTTTGTGTGAGATATCGGAGGGAGGTTGAGTATTCTGCAGAGGTCAACTTCTCTTGAACATATCGGTGGCACAACAGCGGATTTGGCAGTATTTGATGTCAAATGATCAGGGGTCATGATGACAAGATGATGAGCAGATGAATGGTCAAATAGGATAACCCAAACCCGTGGAGGCAAGTGTGAAATGAGATGAGATGTCCCCACCCAAACATGAATGCAGATAAGTGCCATGTTCAAGAGCGACATACTGCCGACGACGACGATTATGGTTCCTTTATTCCCCCACCATTTTTGGTGAGTACCCTGATTATTTTTGGATAGCAAGCTTGACGGGGAAAGCATATGCTTGAATGGTGTCATTACGACAAAACCCAATGTCATTAAAGTTTTAACAAGTCTTAAAAAGGAAAAACTCGATGTCTTTTCATGTTTAGAGAGTTTGAAATTACAGCAAAAAGAAAACTCCAGGGGTGTCCTTTTTCATAAAGTTGTGTCTCTCGAGCCCGAAAAAGTATAAAACTATGCTCGAAAGAACCGCCCGACCATTACGACCGAGGAGTACTTTTCATGAGTAGTGACATCGACCCGAAAAAGTAAAAAAGCGATCGATATCACGTCGTTTCATTACCATTAACGAACCTGAAATGACAAAGGCTCGATGATCTTTTCATTTTTTATATGGTCAGAAAAGAGTTTAAAGACGACCGCCTCTTATCTTACTTTTAACGAGTCAAGAGGAACAACCTGACAATCTTGTCATGTTTAGCGAGTCAGAAAAGAGCTGAAAGATGACTCCATAGTAACTTTTTTCATGTATTTACCGAGTCCGAAAAAAGTATAAAATACAACTCGTTTCACCATCGAAGTTGCGTAAAAGACCTGTCACTGCACAAGAAGCAAGCGTAAAATCCATTTTCGACCAAAGATATGTTAAAATATTCAAAAATAACCTTTCTAAACCCAAAAATGAGTCAAAAAGTCTATAAATATGGTGAAAATGTAAAAAAAAAAATTACTTTAACTTTTTACCTCTTGAAGAGTGGGAGCGGTCTGTTTGGAGAGCAAACTTCAGGCGGTGATTTCAGCCAATCCGTGCAACCATTCGAGATTTCGTCGGCTCCAGGTAAGAGGTGCTTCTCTTAGCTCCATTTCCATACCATTTTTCATGCATTTTATTCCTGATTGAGCCTCTGCAAGGGGGAATTCAAAATTTAGGGGTTCGCCCCATTGGCGCGGGTATCCGACACGGACCCGCGCTAATGGGGTAATTGGCCCAAAGGGGTCACGCTAACCGCGCAACTCAAATTTTTGCAGAGAATTTCTCCTTGTATTTGAATTTCTTCCGGTTTATAATTTCACCAAGGTTTTAATTATGATTTTTTTACCCTTGTGGGTGCAGGAAACAAGCAAAAATGGTGGTAGAATGGAAAGAACGAGAACATGATGCCGTGGACACCTTTTCCATTGAGGACGTGGGGTGTATGAATGCTTTGAGGGACTGTGGCCTCAAAAAGTTCTTCCTCGCGTCATATATGCGATCTCAACCTGAATTGCTACAATTCATAATTGATGCTTGGGATGTGGATGACCAAGTATTTCATCTACGGGGCCAGACCTTAGAGTTGGAGGTATCTGATGTATATTTCATTACCGGGCTGTCACAGAGAGGGGAAATTCCCATTTTGACTGGCAGTAGACCTTCCGGAGAGAAGGTAGGCGAAGTAAAGGCCCGAGTGTGTCCAGAAGCACAATTTGGGAGGAACAGTGTCAAGGTGGCTATCAACACCATCCAAGACTTGACACTCAAGGCGATTTTATTCACCATCATGCGTGCAGCTAGGGTACAAGCGCCCCATGAGGCGAGCAAGAACCATCTGCTATTGGCGACAGAATGCCTCAGCCCCACCATCTTTGATTGGGCTACAGTTGTGACTACCAATATTAAAAGGCAACTCACAAATTGTAAGCGTGCAGGGGTGAAACAGTTCACATATGGCTCGATTGTGGTATCATTCTTCTTGGAACGATTACCACTTTTCCAGATCCAGGGAGCTGTAGTGGTTGATCCATTGCCACGGGAGCCTAGGATGGCTCGCTGGGTAGCATTGATGCTCAGAGGAGGAGGGGGCCAGGAGATGTCATGGCAGCCCGAATTCTTCATATGGCTTCGCTGTCAGCTGATCATGGTAGAGGATTGGCCGTATGTAGGGACCAATTTCATTGGGGACCCAGACCTTCCGCTTCCAAAGGGAGAATACTGGGAGGAGGAGTTAGGTATGAACTCCTTGTTTTTGATGTTTTACGTATTTTCATTTTTTCTTTTTAAATACATTCCTGTTCTGATGACGATTGTATGTATATGCAGATGTTGGCCCAGAGCGACCAGCCAGCCTGTCTCCTATAGCGCGGAGGGGCCAACCTATAGCTGATCCTCAGGCAGGGGGTACCGTGGGGGAAGAGCTGATACAAAATCTCGAGGGGCTCACCCAATGGATTCCGGGTTATGCCAGATTGGCGGATGTGCCTTTTGCATATCAGAGGCACACAATGGGGGTGCCGACTCACGTTCATCGCCTGCTGAGACGATTGGTGCACGCGGTGACGTGCTATCATGAGAACCACCGTGATTAGACTCCTAGGCTTTACTTTCCACATATTTTTTGAGAGACATGTGTCTCAGATGTACGGTGAACACAGACTCTATCTAGACATGTACACTTATCTTTTGAGCGCCTCAGTGCGCCACACGATATATATGTATATATACATGTTGTTATGGTTTATTATATTTTATGCTTCTTGAATTATGTTTGATTCACATATTATGCAAATGTCTGTCCAATACATAGTTAGCTAATGCATCGGTTACTGTATTAAGTCATCTTGGAATATGCTAATAAGTAATAAAATCAAAATCCATTTCCAATAACTTAACACGTAAATACAACCTTAAAATGCGATGATCTCTGACAGAATAACGTCCATTGAGCTGGTGGACTACAAGTTGAGAATCCAAGTTTACAACCAATGTGCGAATGCCGAGGTTAATCGCCTCAGCTAATAATTCAATCACAACACTATATTCAGCCACATTGTTCGTTGTACAACCCAGAAACACCCCTTGAATATCTACTAACTCACCATGAGGATCATAGATCACCCATGCCGCAGATGACAAGTTGCGAGTACTGCGGGAAGCACCATCAGCGAAACCAACGTAAGGTGATCTAGACATCTGTTCAAGAAGCAAAAGACACAATAAGCAGTAATCATGCTGATATACCTACAAAACTAAACAAACACGCACACACAACACACTACTGAAAGCATACATATGTATAAAAAAGAGATTGCCTGGACTCATGCGCAATATTTCTTGAGATAAAGCCCATTTCGGGGCTTGTCCAGGGGATTACCTTCATAATCTATAAGCTCATAGGCACCCTGTTGTAAAACTCCTTTCACAATATAGGGCCCATGCCACATAGGCTTGAGTTTTCCTGCTCCCAGCTTATCGTTAGCTTGATCATAGAGAAGTACTAAATATCCCTCGATGAAAGAGCGGGGGTTAATAGCGTTATCGAAGTGAGCTTTTAGTCGCTTCTTCTGAGCTTCAATAGCTAGGGAGGCTAGACGACGAGTCTCATCCAGCCGTTCTAAGTAAAGAAGTCGCTCTTCTACAGGGGTAGTATCAGGGAGTAACTCGACGGCTAACTTCAGTGAAGGAATCTCACACTCAATGGGAAGGGTCGCCTCCGGTCCGTAAACTAACTGAAAAGGAGTGAAACCGGTGGCGTCCTTCACGGAGGTACGGTAGGCCACAAAGCGGAGAACAACATCAGATGCCAACTGGACTTATGCATGCCAACAGTTCTTTGAAGCATCATGACCAAAACCTTGTTCATGGCTTCCACTTGACCGTTTGCCTGGGGATAGTACGGGGTCAAACTATCATGCCTATGGCCCAGCTGGGTTGTTAACTCAGCCATCATATGATTACGAAAATGTTTTCTGTGATCAGTGATGATGGCTTGTGGTACTCCGAACCGCGAAATAACATGATTAAACAAGAACTGCGCCTCGGTGTGACCGTCTTCTGACAATGTAGGCATCGCCTCGGCCCATTTCGTAAATTAATCTACAACAACGATGATGTATCCATGCCGCCCAGCCGAGCGAGGGTTACAGGTCACATAATCGATGCCCCATTTGGCAAAGGGGCTGACGGTTACAATGGGGTGCAGCAGAGCAGGGGGTGCACGCATCTTCCGTTGGTAAATCTGTCATTCATGACAGGAACGGATAGCAAGGATGCAATCCTTGAAAATGGAGGGCCAAAAATAGCCTGCACGGAGGATTTTCTATGCAGTGGCATATCCAGACATGTGACCACCACAAGCACCAGAGTGGTAGTCATTCAGAACTCTCTCGGCTTCTTCGGAGGTCAAGCATTGGCGAAGAATAGAATCAACACCGAGACGGTAGAGGGTGTCCCCAACAATCTGATATGGTTGGGCTTGATGTCGAATCCATCGATGAGCGTCCTTAGAGGTCTCGGGATGGAAAGAGGATGTCTGCAAGTAGACAATAATGTCCCCGTACCAAGGATTGAGGGTGCTGATTAGGAAGAGAGTTTCGTCTGGAATAGAATCCTCTATTTGAAAGGAATCAGTAGCAGATGGTAAAGAACACAAAAGCACGGCAAAGACAAGTGATTTCTTAGATTTGGCAGCAGTAAATTCCAAGTCAAACTCTTGGAGGATGACTATCCACTTTGAGTATTTTCCCCCCAGCAATTGTCATGACCGAATATAAGTCATGGGGTTGCAATCGGAGATCACCGTCGTAGTACACAACAAGATATAGTGACGGAATCATTGAACAGCGCAAACAGAAGCGAGGGCCAACTTCTCGACATAAGCATATCGAGTTTCTGTATCTAACAGGTTGCGACTAAGGTAGTAAATAACATGTTCGATGCCATCGTCGTCATCTTGTACAAGAACCATACCGATGGTGGTATCAGCAGTGGCCAGGTATAACGTATAATCACGATGATAATTTGGAGGCCGCAACAAAGGGGCGGAAACCAGAAGAGTTTTGAGACGTGCAAAAGACTCCTCAGCTATGCCATCACATCGAAATGGGGTGTCACGCTTAAGTAACCGTGTGAAACCTTTTGCCACTTCGGCATAGTTCGGGATAAATCATTGTAGGAAATTAGCTTTACCCTGCAGACTCTGCAGTTGCCACAAAGAAGCAGGGGGAGGAAGATTCAAAATGGCCTCGACTTTAAGGGGATCCAAGTGGATGCCCTCTCGGGAGACGATAAACCCGAGAAGTCAGCCAGATTCGACACAGAAGACACATTTATGCGGGTTTAGTCAGATATTGTAGTGTCGACAGCGATGAAAAATCTTGCAAAGATGGGACGGGTGGTCCGAGCGCTTAGCTGAATGAGCGGGAAGGTCATCCAGATAAGGTTGTACGATGTGATGGATATCGTGAAAGGCGTAAGACATCGCATGCTGGAAGGTGGCGTCGGCATTCTTAAGACCGAAGGGGAGCTTTTTGTAAGCGAAAGTACCCCACGGACAGATAAAGGCCGTCTTGTGTTGATCAGCGGGGGCGATGTTAATCTGGTTGTAACTGGAAAAGTCATCCATAAACAAATATATTTCACTGCCCGTGCACTCATCAATGAGTTGGTCAATGAACGGTGTGGGGTAGTTATCTTTTGGGCAGGCTCGATTAATGTCGTGATAGTCGACACAGAAGCGAATGGTAACCTACTTTTTATCAACAGGGACAATGTTTGAGACCCAATTTGTGAGTGGGATCAGATAAATAAAACCAGCTTTAAGAAGTTTTTTAACTTCCGCTTTGATAGTTGCCGCCTTACGGGGGTGCACGAGACGCAAATGCTGACGAACAGGTTTGGCCCCGAGATACATAGGTATCTCGTGCACTACAATGGATGGATCGATGCCAGGCATCGCTTCGTAGGACCACGCAAAAACGTCACGAAATTCGTGAAAAAGTGCTATATATATTTGAATCTCCTCAGGAGTGCAAGTGACTCCTATATAGATGTTCTCGACAATCCCTGGTTTGACAGAGATGTCGATGGGTTGGGTCTGCGTAATGTTCCCAAAATTTCCTTTAGACGATGTTTGATAGATCTGGATGGGTGTCTGAAGAGGTTATGAAGGGAGACATGGAGCAAACCGCTAGAGACAAGCCAACGTTTCCGGGAGGATAGGGAGTAACGAGGAACGGTGGTGAAGATGGGATCACGGAGGTTCCTCGAGAGACATGGTCTCTATAATGGCCTCGTCGGAAGGAAATATTTCCTTTAACGGATCCGAGGAGGCGCATTCTCCAAACCAAGGGGGAAAGTCGTATGAGTCAAGAGCCCCACTTGAAGCAGCGGGTTCAGCAAGAGGGGTCGATGCAGCAACGATTTCAATGTAGTTGAGCTCGGCGGGACTCAACAGCATCTCCTCTCCCCACGATTCTATTTGGTCGATGGGGGGAAGGGCCCAGGGATCAAAACAAACCAAAATCATAGAGATAGAGGCAATGTTGGGAGGTGGGAGAGAGAAAACACCCATAAGGGAGGGATCTTTGAAGAGCCCGGCTCCCACACTCTCAAAAGGAACGGAGGTATGTTCAACAAAAGGTACATTTCCCTCAGAAGAGGAAGCGAAGAAGGAGAGCTGGTCTACCGTGACAATTTTCCCTTGGTGAGGGAAACGAATGACACGGGAGAGGGATGAAGCCACGACACGCATGGCATATGTCCAACTCCGACCCAGAAGGAGGTTGTATGTGAGATTCGCGTCAACGACCTCAACTTCTACTTCAATGGTTTTTCCTTCTAAGGTGATTGTCAATCATTGAAGAATACCATAAGGACAGGATTCTCTCCCATCGAAAGCTTCCAAAGTCGTAGGAAACTGGCTTAGAGTCGGAGACCCGATCGCTTTCCAACAAGCAATAGACATAATGCAAGTCGATGTGCCCTCATCAATAATTGTACGATGAATCGTTTTTGAGTTGATGATGACTTGGATAAGAAAAGCGATTTGATGAGGCAGCCTAGGGACATGGCTCTTGAGATCGAAGGTAATCAAATCTGAATTTGTTGGGTTGATGCCACCAATGGCCAATAGCAGGGACTTCCTCTGAGGGGGGCAGCTCTGGAGAACTTCTAAGGCAGACATAGTTGACGGAGCCTGTGCTAAGTCCTCAACTATGCTGTAGTGCTGGGCAGCACGAGCATTCGGGTTGTAAGATGATCTCCTGAGTACTCCTTTAGGAGGGGGTCGGATGGTCGTCTCAGTACTTGGTCTCTCAATATGGAGTAGACCAGAGCTGGACGAAGGAGCACTTGAGGGAACCTCGAGCTCCTTCCCAGTGGACGACGGATACTCCTTTGCTCGAGTCGTTACATGAATGGGAATAGATCCAGCCATGAAGACTTGGGAACCGAAGGGAGAAGAAGACGGATCAGCCACCATTTGAGTCTGCTGAGAGGGAAAGGGTTCTTTAAGAACCGCAGGAATCCCAAGAGCGCCTTTCAACAAAAGACTAAATTCGGATCGCCTTGGGCAGTCCTTAGTGTAGTGATCCTCCTCACAAATGAGACAAGGATATTTGGGTTTGCGCTTAGCTCCTTCCTTGGCTGGAGGTTTGGAGGGTTCCTTTTTAGGTTGTTCAGATTTATTTTTCCCTTTTCCCTTTTTCTTTCCTTTCGACGCCTTACCCGCCATGGTGGACTAGACGACGTTGACCTCGGAAGTACTACCAGAATTTGAACCACCCTGAGAAGTGTTTTTGTTAGAAGCACCTAACTTTTTCTTCCGAGGGTTTGAAGATGATTTTTTAGAGGCCGAGTTCACAGAGCCAATAACTCCATCAACATATGGCTTCAGCGGAGCCTTGGATGTACCGGGTCTCAGGGCGTCCAACAAATACTCATACAAGGTACCTGAATGAGAGTAAACTAAGTCCAGGTACTGAGCACGCACGATTGCTTGCTCTTCAGTCATGCAGGCTCCCATAGAAATCTCCCATACAATCTTAGGGACAAAGGAAGTCGTGAACCAATCGGTGAGGAGTTGATCAGGAATCCAAAATTTGATCAAACAACGATGCCTTCTCCATTCATGTATATGATCAGAGATATGCGTAGCTGTATCCTGCTTAAGAGACGTAAGGGGATGGGTCCCTGTCTCGTACCGAATGGGTAGCTGAATGTGAGTAAGGAATCCCATAGCCAATGAATTAAAATCCTAAAATGACGCGCGGGTCAATTCAATATACCATTTAGCGGCAGAACCGGTGAGATTCCTTTGGAAGAGGCGAAGTCGAATCGAATCATCAAGCCATGAATTAGACAAACACCATAAGTGATACGTCATTACATGGGCTTGAGTGTCCTCTCCGGCTTTGCCTTCAAATTTGGGACAGTCACCGGGTATTTTAGTTGGAACTGGTGGCCATTGTGGATTATGCAAAATGGGATCATTTGTTAACTTCGACACATCGGGCAGTTCCAACATCGCTAAAAATGGTAGCTGCGGGTTGAAGGACATTTGTGGATATGAGGTAGGGCCAGAATTCCATCCAGTTGCTGGTTTCTCCCACTGACTTTGTCCAGATGGACCAGGTCCAAAAGGACCCTGTCCATAAGAATTTTGTCCATAAGGGTTATATCCAGAACTGGATGGTTGATACTAGTTCTGCCCCCCAGTGCCCCATTGGTTACCATACTGCCCTGCAGGTTGTTGATAATTTTGGTAAGGGTTGGCCTGCGTCTGTTGGTAATTTTGATACGGGGAAATTTGATTTTGCCCTTGGGGTTGTTAGTATCCATATGGTTGTTGTGCTCCATATTGAGCATGGGAACCAGGCGGCATCTGATAAGAAGGTTGGGATTGGTACCCACCTGAATAAGAAGGTTGGGATTGGTACCCACCCTATGACTGGAGACCAGCTTGATTCTGGGGTTGGTAACCGGGTTGAGGCTATGAAGCAGGAACCATCTGCATGCCCGGTTGAGCCGCCCGAGAGAGATATCCTTGCGAGGGTTGGGCCATCTGGCCGGAAGGTTGTCCTGGTTGGACCTGACACGGACCCATTTGCCCAGAAGGTTGAGCTTGCTGAGCGATGGGCTGTCCTTGCGCAACCGAAGGTTGTCCTTGTAGACCAGATTGTTGATTAGGTTGAGCAGTGGGCTGGCCTTGCTGTGCGTAAGGCTAGCCACCTTGCCCAGAAGGGTAGCCTTGTTGGTTCCCGGGTTGACCTTGCTAAAAGTAAGGTTGTCCCGGGTTCCCATAGGGTTGCCCCGAAGGGTACCCCTGCTGGGGCCCAGGTTGTCCTTGCTGAGCATAGGGTTGTCCTGGGTTTCCAGAAGGTTGCCCAAGATATGTATAAGATGGACCAATAGAGGCTAAAGGTTGTCCCTGATAGGGTTGTCCTTGCGAGCCTCCAGGTTGACCTGGATAGGTCTGGCCATAATACTGCTGCCTATGATTAGGCTACGAGTAGGATGGTTGACCCTGATAGGGTGTTCCTTGGGATGGTTGCCCTTGACCTGGATGGAACTGGCCACCACCATATCCGGTGGTACCCCAAGCCACATTCAACGGAACTGAAGCCTCAACATAAGGCTCAGTTGGCAAGGAGGTATACAAATAATGATTGACAGGATCATAATAGGGGCCTTGCCCGCCCTGTTTCTGGACAACATGCAAGTATTGGGAATATGCCCTCCCTACCGAAATAGCATTAGAAAAGGGTGGGGCACCACTTGCGGGATGGACAACTCTAGCAGTATGTGCCGATGGACCACTTTGTACCGGGCCTCGGGATGGGCCGACAATAGAAGTCGCAACAGAAGATGTTGTAACAGAACTAGCAACTGGAGTTGATGACGCGACACAAACGGTCGAATTGGTTGGAACTGATGTAACAACAGTATGGTGAACTTGGGAAACAAATGGTCCCATAGTGGGGACAATGTTGTGATCCCAAATAGAAGAGGAAGTCGCAGAGCTCATAACATCCCTTAGAGATCTATAGTGTGCCGACACTGTGATACCGAGAGGCGTAACAGTGTAGGGCGTAGAGATAACTGGGGATGTATCCGGAATGGGAGTATCAATACTCGACATAACGGGTGTTCCACTCGATACAGGAGATGTATCCTCCATGTAAGAAGAAGCCATCGGAGATGAAACACCAACAGGAGTAGTGGGAAATTCCTCTTCAGAGGGCTCCCAAACAGGGTTCCAAAACAAGTCGTAAAGCTTGTCCTCTGGAGCACGAGAGTTCAACGGTTGGACACTTGGAACAATAGGGAAAGTGTCGCCACAAACCGGTGTCTCAGGGGAAGTAGAAGATGGAGACCCTTGGTCACTTGGGATGGGAGACGGGATCGATGGATCCGCCAGGATGATCAAACAAAGACCCTAGACAAACTAACGATAAGAGACCCTACTCAAAACTAAACACAAACAAGATCTAACAAGGTGAATGTAATCGTGGCCGAATAAATTTTTAAGACATTAGGACACAACTTGACCTTTTCATGTTTTAAGAGTCGAGAAAAGGACAAAAGATGACTCTAGTTGCCTTCAAATGTTTAATGAGCCCGAAGTGAAAAATGCTCAATAGAGCCTTTTCTTTTACAGAGTCTAAAAAGGATCAAAAAGTGACTGCTCTGGAGAAACTAGGCAAGGGGTTTACCAGACAATTCGTAAAACTGCTTATACACCTTGGCAATCATATGAAAACCAAGGACTTTCTATACTGCAGTCAATCTTCCCGAATGCTGTGTTCGGTGCGTTACGGCTTGTAAGGCGGCAGACATGGCTTCTTATGGATCAAGGATGAAAACCTAGTGGAGTCTCCCCATATACACGCGATGGTACGTGGGAGCCCAAGTCCGTACTAGACCACAATCAAATCACACAAGGAGGAATCACCCAACCTTAATGCGAGAACAAAAGTGACTAGGTTTAACGACGTCGGAGCACGTCTCTAGCCTAGACCTCTAGAATGCGAGCATTATGTTCCAATGCATTTTTAAGTTTATTCGGTTTATTTTATGGTTGATCTTTAGTTAAGTTTCGATTTCAGGTCCTACCGTATGTGATCTTTCACAATTGCCTAGATGCAAACTATATGCCAAAGAATACCATTTCGTTCGATGAATATTAACTACGAGAGGGTTAAGAATTTTCAATCAAACAAAATGAGCAAAATCAATCAAACACCCTAATGCAGCTAATGGAAAATAAATAAAAAACTTTTCTTTTCAAGAATACAAATCAACGAAAAATTCTATTCCATTAACTATTGAATGCAAAAGAGATTTGTTTGATTTCTTTCCAAAGGCACAATGCACTAGAATGAATTTTGAAAGACAATAACACTGAGTAAAAGAGACAAATTCACTCAATGAGAACACAATGAAATCCTAAGACACCAAAATAGTTCTTCAAACCAAAAGAAAAACAAAGGCTTGTATGAGCTATGTGATCTAAGCTTAAACAAGGCTAAAATCAAATCCAAGCAAGAAAGAAGAAAGTCACTCAGAAATCAACCAAAAACACTTCAACAATCATTGAACAAGTGCAAAAAGCAATCACAAAGTCGACTGGAAAATCAAGGAACCCAAAACTCCTACGGAAGGCTCGACACACACGGCCACTAGATGCCCTAGGGTTAAGGTGTGAAATCGATAGAAAGAGGCAAACACCTGAAGGACAGAGGTTAAGAACCAGTCAAACAAGGATCAAACACACTCCAGTAATTGAAAAAGATGTGGCAAGATATAAATCCAAGCTCAGAAGGCAAGCAAACAAGTGGACTAAAAAGGTTAACAGGCCTAGCGCAACTGTCAGGCTGTAACTCGCGCTATACAGGGATTGGCGCAAGTTGTCAGTTAGCAACAAGGGCCACTAGCGCGACTGTCAAAGCAAAAAACCACGCTAATAAAGTTTTCCAAGTCAAAAAGAAAAATAAGCGGTCCAAATCTTGGTTTACAGTATCTAGGCAAGTCAGGAAGCAAGAGGCAGCAAAAGAAATTCAATCCAAAAAGATATCCAAGCAAGCAAATAAGAGAAAACCAAAGAGGCAAGACAAGCTCCAAATTTTTCAATCCATAAACCAAACCGAAGATTGACTGAAGCAGCTTTGATCTACTTCACTAATGCAAAGAAATATTGTTTTGAAGGCTATCTGGCCATGCTTCAGACTCCGTCTAAAGTTTACAAATCGAACAACAAGCTAAACTCCCCAGTGGAGTCGCCAAATTGTTGGAGAGGTAAATCCCCTATACAGATAGAGGCGATCCCTACTAGCCCAGAACGGGTCCAACAACAATCAAACAATGCTATCACGCAAGTACCTAATTGCAAATAAAAGGTAGGTGATGAAGACCTACTTGGATTCCAACGCTTTTGTTCGTGGAAGAGACGTCGCCCACGCTCCTTTGCTTTGACCGGTCACAATCCTCCACTATTTCCATGAATGGACACCTGCACACAAAGAGAACAACACAAACAAAAGCGTGAAATCTATTAAATGAAATTATACATCAGTCAGGAAGGACATAATTCAACATTAATCATTACAACAATGAGAATGGAACCATAATGATAGTCATCTATTATAAATAATCAACGAAGGAGAATACAACCAGTGTCCTGACGTCAAGTCCTCCTTTGGCTAGGTGCTCAGCTACACAAGTCTTGCAAAGCTTGAAGGGATGAGGGACAAGCCTCTCTCTCTTTGGTGACAAGATCTCCTTACTTAGTTTAACCCTTATGGACACAAATAAGGCTCTTGCAACTCTAATCTCTTGATATCTTCCTTTCAGCACTAGTATAATTACCACTACCACTAGCTTGCTCAAGGCATGGAGACAAGCTTTTATAGATGAAAAGGAAGGGATAATATCTATCACAACAATAATGGATTTGGCTTCATCACTTGGAAACTTCTATGGAATGGTGGAAAACTACTTCCCATTCAAGGAGATTCGAAGCCAAACCATCTTCACTTAACATAGATTCAGTTGGTGAATGAGTTGGAGAGAACTTTCAGAGGTTGATTGGTTAAAAACTTTTCCCAAATAGGTTGGCGTGATTGCGACTTTGGGACAGAGTGCTAATAGCGCACCCGTTTTAGAGGATTTTCCCCATTGGCACGGGAGGAACATGGTGGCCCAGCGCTAATGTAAAAAGGGCTATTTTTAAGGGCAAGCTGCAGGAGATGTCTTCAGGGCATATGAAGCTCATGCTCATAGGGGAATGATGCAAGTGGTTTCAAGTCTTGTCACTTTTCACAAGTCCCGGAATGTGTCCTCCAAGGTGCAAGAGAGGGGTAACAGGGACGGTGACAAATGGTGACAAATTATTGTGTAACACCAGGAAGAGCCCAACATGAAAATTGGGCGGAAGCATCACCTGGATAGTGGTCTATAGAAGCATCCTTAGTGGCAGACCTGCGCCAAGTTCCTTGGAATTGGGCGCCTAAGAGGGTAACAGCCCCGTCGGGTCGTGACCCTACCGCATCACGAGGTGTTGTTAGTGTTGGACCTCATAATTACTCTCTCTTTGACAAATTTTCTCACTTCTTTCTTTTGTTTTCCATAAAAGACAGATCCCCATCACTGATAAATGATAGATTTTGTCTCGAGGAAGACATTAAATGATTGACATGTTATACTTTTATGTTTTTTCTATTTGAAATAAGTTTTTGAAAACTAGCTACGAAACGTAGCCTATTCTATAGCTAACTGTGTGTTTCGTAGCCACTTCCATGGTTGAACAAGTTGCAGGTGTCAAACGAAAAAACTAGCCACATGGGCATCTTTGGAATTGTCTCGACATGAATTCTATCCTAGTCACCTAGCCCATATCGACAAAAAAGTGAGCTTAAGACCACAGTCAAAGGTGGAGTCAAATGAAGAAACTCGGGAGAAATAGGACTCTTTGTCCACTCTCCGTGGTTAACTAATAAAACCCGATAGTTTTGTTGCAATATTAACTTAGATTAGCCACCGGTGTTAACGGTTTTATGCAGCCATCTTGCTTGAATTAAAGTCACTTGTAGCTGATCAACCATTTATGCAAATCTGTTGTGAAATGTGTAGACCACTTGTAGCTAATTTTCCTCAAAAGATAGTTATGAATGTTTTCTTTAAATACCAGTTGCATAGAACTGAGAGCAGTTCGAAGTTTTTGATGTATGAAGCTTAGACTTGTAGCTCTGTAATTTTGAATTTTTGTTCCTGTTTATAATATAAAGTCATGTGTTGACCAATGATCATTTGAAAGGGTATTTTCAACTAGTTCGCAGCTCAACCCAGTCAGTTGCAGAGGGCCCCTGCACTGAAGGAGGTTTTATTTTCATTTGTTTCGTGTTCAGTTTTAATTTCATCATTTGCTTTTAGTAGTGTTTGTAACTTAGGTTGATTCCTTGTAGTTTGTTTTCTTTTAGTTCTGATCAATAGCACAATGTTAGAATTTGATTGTGTAGTCTTGTTTCTCTAACCCATTTCATAAATGAAACAAATTTGTTTTTAAATAGGGTCAAGTTGAAAGTAATGAGGATGCATTGTTGATTAGTTTACTCACTATTTTGTTTTCTCTATTATTTATTTCCTAGTTCAGATTGCCAATGCACTATGTGAATAAATGTTTTTGGTCACCATTTGAAGCTAATATCCATCCTAAACTAAATGGTTAAACATTCACTTCACACAAGGATTGAAACCAATAATTTACCTTCTGCATGTTTTATTCAGTTCTTTGGACCATAAAGTACATGAACTTTCTTGTATTCCATCTCAAGAAAGTTATCATTCAAAATTGAAGGTTTGGGCAACTGGAGTACTTCAATTAGTTTCATTCTCTGTAATGATTTCAATTTTCCTTACAACTTCACCTTTTAATTTTTGACTTAGGATTACATGACAAGATAGGATAGATGCTCTGTTTTTCCTTCCTTTAACTTAGATTTTGATTAGTTCACCTTTAGGAAATTTAGACTTAGTTTCTCATAATTCATACTATACATCATTAGGAATCAGAGAACAGAAACCCCCAAAACAAAACAATATAAAAATACAAAACAACAAAGTAAAAAGGGTTAACTAGCACATTCAGTGCACTACACTTCATCAACTTACGAGACTCTCTTGATAATTTATGCAAATCAATTTAGGATACTAAATTTTCTAAACATTTTGTTACCGTTGTTGGGGAAGTGTAACTAGGTAACCTTATCTCTTACATTCAAAAACAAAAAATGATATGCATTGAGAAAGATAATCTGGGGGTAGATTTATAGCTAGAGGCAGCAGTTCAATTCCTACAACACCACCTACTCCACCAAGAACAAGAAGAGATACACCTCCATATCAAGCTCATACTCATAGCCATAGAACTCCTGAAATTCTTGGGGCAGAAATCCAATCAAAAGAATCTCCTACTTTATCTACCAAATCAGTCCTAGAGGAGACAAATCTTCAACCTCCAACAACAGGAGTAGCCTTTTTCAGTTCTATAGGGGAGCACATTTTAGTTGAAGAATTAGGAATACCTGGTGAGGAAGAAGAAGTAGAACCTCTCTCGCATATCCCATTAATAGAAGAAATAGAGGAGGAGAAAGTAACCTTGCAGGTTGAACCCTATAATGACCCTGAAGAAAAAATAATGGCAGAAGAAGTAGAGGAAGGATAATTCTCACTGTTTGGAGGAGGGGGTAGAGGAAGAGGTGGAGGAAATAGGGAAATATATAATTCTTTTGGAATACCTATAGCGGATGAAGAAACAAATGCTACAATGAAAAATATCTCACCTTCTGTCCTCCCAAACTTCCATGGGTTAAAAGTGAGGATCCTAAAACATTTTTATTTGAGTTTGAAGTCTTGTGGATAACCTATGATTATCTAGAAGACTCTAAAAAACTTAAGTTGTTCCCTTCAATACTGAAAGGAGCTGCTTTGAAGTGGTTCATGGGGTTAATAACTCAGTCCATTAGAACATGGAATGACATGTAAAAAGTGTTTTTGGATAGGTATTTGGATTATTGCATGCTTACCAATCATAAATATGAAGTGTTCAAAATGATGGAAAGAGAGGATGAAAATTTAGAGGATTTTATTAAGAGATTCAACCATAATTTGAAAAGAGAAAAGATGGAAAATTTAGATGAATATACCTTAAAAGATGTTTTATTAAAATCCATTAGAGATGAGTGGATAGATATCCTTAACATGATGAGGAAGGGATATATCTCTCAACTCCCATTAAATGATATAGGATAATTATGTGTTCATCTCTCAAGAGGGAAATCCAAAACTGGGAAAGGTCCAAGAGATCCTTCTCTTGTTAGAGTAAATAAATCTACAACTAGATCAGTGAATAGGGAAGAAATTGGTAATATGCTTGATGAATTCAAAACAGATATTGTAGGGAGCCTTACTGAGCAAATAAACACCCTTAAGTCACAAAACAAGCAGAAAACCGAGGCTGATGCTTTAGCTATTTTTTGTCCAAAATGCATAAAAAAACATGCTCTAAGAGAATGCCTTTTAGATGCAAAAATTATAGAGACTTCTATTATTTGCAGAGAGAATCATGAAACCAAGGGCTGCCCTTCGATTCCAGGTATTAAGACTATTTTTCAAGAAGAAACAGTTCCAAATTTAGCAAAACCTCTTTGCTTTGTTTGTAGAAAACCTTGGCAGGGGCCACAAAATTAGGGATTTAACAACCAAATGTATCTTCAACCCCCACCAAATTGGAATTCTTGGCAGCAACCTTGGCCTCAACCTAAATTTCAATCTCAACCTTGGGCACAAGGAGTACAAAATCCTTATGGGAGATTTTCTCAATATTATCAATATCCTCCATCATATCAAAATTATCCTCCCCCACACATTCCATAGAAAAATCAGAAGCCACAACTTCAAAATCAGAACCCTCAACTTTCATTACCATTTCCACAATAAAATCCACAACAAATTCTCAACTTTCATTACCATTTCCACAACAAAATCCACAACAAAATCTACGACAAAACCAGAATCCTCAATTCTTACTACCATTTCAGCAGAGACCAAATCAGGTACCTGCCCAACCATTACCAAACCCCAACAATAAAAATCCTCATAATACTTACATGGTGGAAAGACAACAATTTCCAACTTATATGATCACTCCTCTAGATCTCAATGATGTTCAACTAATATCTGGTAGGATATTAGAAAAGGAAAGACCTTTTGTAGTTATTCAAGAATAAGACAATTATGAGGAACATTCTCTACAACCCAATAAACGTTTTGAGGGAACATATCTCCAAAAAAAAAATACTAAAAAAAAAAATAGAAAGAACTAGTGAACTCAACTCCTATCATTGAGCAGCCAGTATCTACTTCTGCACCTCCTTTTCCTGAAAGATTACAAGTTGATAGAGGAGTAGAAAAGCAGATCATGTTGCCTAATTATGATTTTGTAGATGAATTAAAAAATGTTTGTATCAAAATTCTTTTGTTACAAGCCATTAAGGAGATTCCAATCCTAGATAAAACAATAAAGGAGTTGATCATAAAGAAGCCAGGAAGAAAAGCAAAAGAAACAAAAAAAATTCACCTAGTAGGAAAAATAGCAGATATAATGATGGGAAAAATGGCCATAAAAATATGTAGATCCAGGAAGTTCAATTATGGAAACACATATCAATGGAGTTGAAATTCCAAATACATTGATTGATTTAGGGGAAGCAATAAACATCACGAGAAAACAAAACATGGAACAACTCAATCTTCCTAATCTTCTTTACACACCTACATTACTGCAATTAGCGGACAGATCTATAATCAAACGAGATGGAGTGTTAGAAGATATTTCAGTATCCTTAGATTCTTGGGAATATCCTGTTGATTTTATTTTCTTAACCCCCAAGAAAAATCTAGGAGGACATCCACTCATATTAGGAAGACCTTGGCTGGCCACAGCTGATGCTTTCATTAGCTATAGATCTGGTGATATATATATTTCTGATGAGAATTCAACAAAGAAATTCACTCTATATCCTCCAGCAAAAACAATCATAGACATAGATGACAAAGAATGGATTGATGATGAAAATGACATTTAGCCTCTCTTTACTATTTCAGATATTAGTGAAGATAGTCAAATCTTCAATACAATGAAAAATTTTGAATCATCTCTAGAATATGAATATGATCAATTTCAAGAAAAATCCAATATTGAATATTTGTCATATAGGCAGATGTTTCTTTATTCTATGGAAGAATTTGGTAGCTCTACAATTGAAATCTTTCCAGGGAGAACATTGAACATAAACAATAACTTGGAGAAATTACATCAGGAAAATCTAATCAAGACATTACCACAACATTCTGCTGCATATGCATGGGAATATACTAACATGAAAGGAATTAGTCCTAAGACTTGTATACATCACCTTTACATTGAGGAAAATTGTAGACCTATTAGACAACCTCAGAGAAGGATGAATCCAAATCTTAGGGAAGTTGTGAAAGAAGAGTTGAAAAAAAAGTTGAATGTAAACTTCATTTACCTAATTTCAGATAGCCAATGGGTTTCCACTTTAGTAATTGTGTCTAAAAATAATGGTAAATGGAGGGTGTGCATCGATTACCGAGAACTGAATAAAGCTACCCTTGAAGATCATTTTCCTTTGCCCTTTATATATCAAGTGTTAGATACATTAGCAAGTAAGAAGTATTTATCATTCTTGGATGGTTTTAGTGGTTATAATTAGATTCAGGTGGCACTTGAAGATCAAGATAAAACCAAATTTACTTGTCCATGGGGAACTTATGCCTACCAAAAACTTCATTTTGGGTTATGTAATGCACCTGAAACATTCCAAAGATTAGTACTAGGAATTTTTTCTAATCTAATGCATGATTGTGTAGAGGTATATATGGATGATTTTATAGTCTATGGGAATACATTTGAAGAAGCTTTGGAAAATTTGGAAAGAGTTCTTAAAATATGTAAGGAAGAAAACCTTTCACTAAGCCATGAAAAATGGTTTATGATGTTTACAGAAGGTATCGTTTTAGGACATCACATTTCAGGAGATGGGATTAAAGTTGATAAATCTAAAGTTGAAGTCATCTCTAAATTATCAATTCCAAATTACCAAAAGGATGTTCAAATTTTTCTAGGATTCATAGGATACTATAGACGATTTATAGAAAATTTCACTACAATAGCATCCCCACTCTTCAAATTACTCACCACAGATTGTGAATTCAATTGGAATCCTGACTGCCAATTAGCATTTGAGACTTTTAAAAACAAAAATTTATGAAGCACTCATCTTGAGAGGTCCAAATTAGAAACTACCTTTTCAAATTTCAACAGATGCTTCAGATACTCTAGGAGCTATATTAGGACAAAAAGACTTGATTCCCGATGCCATCTACTAAGCAAGTAAGAATTTGACTCCCACTAAGTTGAACTATACTGTAAATGAAAAAGAATTTTTAGTTGTTGTTCATGTAATCAACAAGTTCAGACATTATATAACAGGCTATGAAACCTTTTTTCATATAGATCACTCTACAATTAGATATTTAATGAATAAACCTATTACTAATGGCAAAGTTACAAGATGGATTTTACTCTTGCAAGAATTCAATATTACTGTGTTAGATAGGCCTAGAAAACAAAACACAGTTGCTGATTTCTTGTCCAAAATTCAACATATCAAAGATGACACTCTGGTTGAAGATAAGTTTCATGATGAATATATTTTTGTAGTGACTACCCAAACTCCTTGGTTTGCAGATATTGCTAATTACTTAGTCACAGGGAAATTACCTCCACATTTATTTCCTAGAGAAAAAATAAAAATCATTTAGATAAGTTAAAGATACTTATGGATCACTAATGAATTGTATAAAACAGGCCCAGATCTTATGATTAGAAGATGTGTTAGGGAAGATGAAATGCCTGAGATTCTTAAAGCATGTCATGATGAGCCATGTGGTGGAAACTTTGCTGACAAGAGGAAAACTTATAAAATAATTTCTTTAGGATATTATTGGCCATCCATCTTCAAATATGCCAAATAATATGTCAGGAGGTGTGACAGCTGCCAGAGGGTAGGGAAACCTGCTCCTTCAAATGAAATGCCACTACAAATTCAGGTACTCATTGAACCTTTTAAAAAATGGGCCTTGGATTTTGTTGAGCCAATTAATCCTTCATCTAAGCAAAAGAAGTATATATTGGTATGCACTGATTATGTCACTAAATGGGTAGAGGCCAAACCATTACCTTTTTCTAATGAAAAAAATGTACTTAATTTTCTTTTTGAGGACATCTTCACTCGTTTTGGTGTTCCAAGATAAATTGTGACAGATTAGGGATCTCAATTTACATATAAAATGGTGAAGGGTCTTATGGAAGATTACAATATCAAACATAGGAAATCTACTCCCTATCATCCACAAGCAAATGGTCAAGTTGAATCTACAAATAAGGTGAATGGAGGAATTCTCACTAAGACTGTGCATCTACATAGAAGAGATTGGGCAGAAAGGCTTCTTGAATCCTTATGGGCCTATAGAACTACATGGAGGAACACAATGGAACATACACCCTATGAACTTGTTTATGTGAAACAAGCCCTATTCCCTATAGAGTTTCAAATCAAAACCTTCAAGATAGCAGTCCAATTGGGACCGGAGTTATAAGAGGCACAGAAACATAGATTGGAGAAACTCAATGAACTTGATGAAATCAGGCAAGATGTACTCCAAAGAACCAGTATAGTCCAACAACATAAGGATAAATGGAATGATAAATATATTAAGGAGAAGAAGTTTCAAGGAGGAGATTGGGCACTGTTGTTCGATTCAAAGTTCAAAGATTTTCAAGGGAAATTTAAAATTCATTGACTTGAGCCTTATGAGATTGAAGAAGTCTTTAATAACGGAGTAGTAAAGATAAGGACAATAGATGGAAGAAAAATACCTCTTATTGTGAATGGTCATTGGTTTAAGATATATCAAAAACAAGTTTCAAGAGAGGAGTTCATTAAGATTTTCTAGGATAACTCTGAAATGAAGCTAGTGAAGAAGAATTCGTCTTCTCCACTAACTTAGTCTTTATTTTTCCTATAAAAGAAAAGTTGTATGAGGTTGAAAACCAATCATTGATTGGCATCCTTATACAAAATTTATAGGGTGAAAATCAGAGATTTATAACATCCTATATTTTCCATTTCCTTTCTGTAATAAGTAGTGACAAAAAGCTACATTCATTTATAGTTTAGAGTTTGCAAATTCATCATCTCATTCCATCTCATTTTGTTTTCATTTTTTCCTATAGTTCCACTTCATCTCACTGTCATATTTCATTTACACTTTATCGTCTTACAGTTTTACCCCATTTCACCCTATTTTTCATTTTGTCTTACATTTCATTCCATCTCACTGTCATAACTCATTTTCATTTTATTTTTACATCCATATTTCATAAGGCATATTTCACTTTTCCTTCTTTTCACATTCTGCAATTGATTCCATTATGTAGCTAATCTGATTCTACAGCTACAACTTACTTATTAGCTCTGGCACAATTGTACAGCTCACAAATAAATCATGAATATAGGGAAATTGAATCAAGTTTTGGAGATCAACCATGCTCAAAGTACCTATGGATCAACACCAAAATAATTATCAAGAAAAAGGCTAAGTTCTAAAGGTAAAATGCAAATTCATTTCAAACAAAAGTCATAAACATAAGTTATGTACAATATGAATGATCATATGTCTCCTTAACAAGTCATCATTTGGTTTGAATACCACTTCATGATACCACATGTCCGCCACATCTTCCACATTTGATACCAAATGGTCTATAATCATTTCATCATACCACACCTTTGCTATGTTCTCCATACTCTGTACAATGGTATCTAATAAATCCATTTGTTAATGGTCAAAACCATGATGTGACCAACATATTCACATCTCTCCAAATCCTCACCGTCTACTTATTCCATGCAAACCCATAGTTCTTTTTCACCATGCCTACAGTCAGTCCATTTCATAGACCAGGAGAGTAATTATGAAGGTTAGAAAATTCTACGAAATCGAGACCGTGGGACTCATTGTTAGGGCAGAGCCCGTAGGGGAAAAGTATATGGAAGGGTACCCACAACTCAAGGAGATGCTACAAAAGACTGGATGGCTCAATTTCATTGAAAACTTTGATGTATATCACAAGGAGATCACAAAGTCTTTTGCTAGATCATTTGATGGTACATAAGTAGAGATTGGAGACATTAAGTTTGCATTAATAGAATCTTACATAGCAGAGGTTACAAAACTACCAAGACTTGGTGAGAGATGGTTCAAAAACAAAGAATTTTATAGTGAATTATGGAAGGTAATCCTCAGGAACCCAGGTATGGATGTCATTTTGTTTAGAAAATGAATTCCTAATTCAGCACTTAAAAATATATGGAGAAGCATATTTTTTATATTACAAAAATTTATTACCTATGAGGGAAGATTCAGATGCAAGTAGGTTTATCATATACGTTTATTGATGAAATTTATAGAAAATGGAAACATCAACCTCCCTTTCTTCCTTCTAAATAGTCTAAGGAGGATGGCTTCAAATGTACATAATAAAATTGAATCCATAGAGACAACTATGTACCATCATGGGTTGGTAAAATTACTGGTTGAGTTTCATCTAAAAAGAATAGGAGATACTTGGGAAAACTTATTAATAAGAAACTATTTCTAAGAGGTATCAGATTCACCTGAAGAGGGTAATGTCAGAAGGAGTAAGAGGAAAAAGACCAGTATGACCATTCAAAGCAAACCTGAGTCCTCCACACAGAAATATGATTAAGAGCCAGTCTTTGAGACATAGGTCAGGGAGCAGAGCAAGCAAAAAGGAAAGATAAAAAAGGAATTTGGTGGAATTACTGAGAAAAAACCTGAATCTTCATTACAACAAGATGATGAACAACTGATCTCTGAAAATTTGATAGATATTAGGATAAAAATCAAGAGGAAGAAAAGATAGGAATGGAGAAAAAGGGTACAAAGGAGGAGAACATAAGCCCCCTATAACTTATGGTAAAGAAGGTATCATCAAAGGGAATAGAGTTCATAAATCTAGAAGAACAAACCCTAGTACCATCTCCTAAAAATGTTCCATTTACAAACAGTCCTCAAAACTCTCCTAAACAGTATTTTGAAGGAAGCCCCAGTAGAGGATCCCTAGGCATAGATTGCAATAACAAATTTATGATTACATAGAATCACTGGAAAAGAAAAGTGCCTCAATGGATCCAGGATCCTCAGCCAATCCAGAACAACCTGTCAATCCACAAGAACCTATGATTGACTCTCTCAATCTAGAAATCTATGAGTTAGAGATATTGAACATGCATATCAAGAAAGAAAATGAAACCCTGAAGGAACAAAGCAAATTGTATAAATTCATTCATGATAATACAATATTGCAGCTAAGGCTATGGTACAAGAAGAATAGGAAGTGGAAGAGGAAGAATACAAACTTGAACAAAACAATCATCAACCTTAAATACAGACTTCTCATGAAGAAACCTAGGATGACAGTCACTTCAAAGAGGAGCAAGAGAAGAAAGTTAGATGTACTAGCAGAGGTATCTGAGTAGATGCAATAAGAAAGAAGAGTTCACAGTTTTGGAAACATTTCATGGGGACATGCAATGATTTTGTAGTGGGGGCATGTTGGACCTCATAATTACTCTCTCTTTGACAATGTTTCTCACTTCTTTCTCTTGTTTTCCATAAAAGATAGATCCCCATCACTGATAAATGATAGATTTTGTCTCAAGGAAGACATTAAATTATTGACATGTTATACTTTTACATTTTTTCTATTTGAAATAAATTTTTAAAAATTAGCTATGGAACACAACCTATTATGCAACTAACCATGTGTTCCGTAGCTACTTCCATGGTTGAACAGGTTACATGTGTGAAATGAAGAAACTGGCCACATGGGCATCTCTGGAATTGTCTCGACATGGATCGTATCCTAGTCACCCAACCTAGATCGACAAAAAAACTAGCTCAAGACCACAGTCAAAGGTGGAGTCAAATGAAGAAACTTGGGAGCAATAGGACTCTTTGTCCACTCAGCGTGGTTAATTAATAAAACCCGACAATTTTTGTTGTAGCATTAACTCAGATCAGTCACCGGTGTTAACAGTTTTATGTAACCATCTTGCTTGAATTAAAGTCACTTTTAGCTGATCAATCATTTATGAAGATCTGTTGTAAAACGTGTAGACCACCTCTAGCTAGTTTCCTCAAAAGACAATTATCAATGTTTTCTTTAAATACCAGTTATACAGAACTAAGAGTAGTTCAAATTTTTTGATGTATTAAGCTCAAACTTGCAGCTCTGTAATTTTGAACTTTTGTTCTTGTTTAAATATAAAGTCGTGTGTTGACCAATGATCATTTGAAAGAGTATTTTCAAGTAGTTAGTAGCTCAACCCAGTCAATTGCAGAGGGCCCCTGCACTGAAGGAGGTTTTCTTTTCATTTGTTTTCTGCTCAGTTTTAATTTCATCATTTCCTTTTAGCAGTGTTTGTTACTTAGGTTGGTTCCTTGTAGTTTGTTTTCTTTTAGTTCTGATCAATAATACAATATTAGAATTTGATGGTACAGCCTTGTTTCTCTAACCCATTTCACAAAGGAAACAACTTTTTTTTAAATACGGTAAGGTTGAAATTAATGAGGATGCATTGTTGATTAGTTTACCCACTGTTATGTTTTCTTTTTTATTTATTTCCTAGTTTAGATTGCCAATGCACTATGTGAATAAATGTTTTTAGTCACCATTCCAAGCTGATATCCATCCTAAATTAAATGGTTAAACACTCACTTCACACAAGGATTGAAACCAATCAGCTACCTTCTACGTCTTTTAATCAGTTATTTGGACCATAAAGTACATGAAGTTTCTTGTATGCCATCTCAAGAAAGTTATCTTTCAAAATTGAAGGTTTGGGCAACTGGAAGTACTTCAGTTAGTTTCATTCTCTATAATGATTTCAAATTTCCTTACAACTTCACCTTTTAATTTTTGACTTAGGATTAAATGACAATATAGGATAGATGCAACTATTTTTCTTACACTGAACTATCCAGCAATAAGAGAAGAATGAGCTTCTCTTATGACACTTATTCTCTCCCCTTGTGGTATACACAACTTGCCCAAATGAAATAGAAAATTGTTATGCAAGTGATAATCATTCTCCTCAACATGATTCCCCTTACTCAAGTTAGAATACACATATTTAAAATCATCATCATATGCATATTGTTCTGTGTAACTCTCATGTACAATGGAATCATGCTTAAGTAAAGTAACGACACTAATAATAGGCCTTGAAAGAATATTAGCAACTTTATTGAAAATACCTTTCTTTGGAATCAACACAATTGTTGACACACATGGCAAAGTACTTCACCTTATGAAATGCTTGTCCAATAAGTCTTTGTTGGATGTAAATGGATTTCATGTTGAATCTCCCTCTTAGGAGGCAAACCTATTGGTTTCTGAAACATCTCATGATGTGTATCAACTACATCATATAAATCAAATCAAGTTGGTATCAGAGCAGAGTTGTTGTTTCTCTGTATTAAAAGCAGTCAAATAAACTATAGACAGAGCCTGAAATGAGCCAGGAAGCCTTCGAAATGATCTTGTTATACAATTTCAAAGTAGATAAATGCTCTTTCAGTCAATCTCTTGTGTAGTTTGTCTTTTGATTGTTTTTGTGTAAGGATATTTTGACTGTCTTGCAAGTTTTGATGCTTACCAGGTTGAAACTTTAGAGAGGGGAAGGACATTTGACTAGAGAATGAGAGAATCCTCAGTCTAGAAGGGCCAAGTGCCATTATCTCCACCTTCAGATTCACCCTCAAGAGCTTCAACAAAAGATATAAGCATGTCTGGAAGGGAAGAAGAATTCCCTGAAGAAACGGATCCAAAAGAAGAAGAAAGAGTCTTCAGAAAGGCTTTCTTGGACTTGACTGAAATCGTGAGGACATTGTACCAGGAAAGAAATGATAGACTGGTTGGAGAAGGGTCTAAGCATCTGAATGAAGGATAGGGTTCTTTAGGAGGTAATAAGGATGATGATCATTCAAAGAAAGGACATGGAGGAAATGGTGATCCACCACCCCCATTGTCACCTTCTTCCTCTACATCCTCATCTTCTTCTTCTTTAGTTCATAAGCATAAATCCTCTGGGAAAATTCCCTTTTTGAAGCTTGATGTAAAATTCAAATTACCTATGTTTAATGGTGAAGTGAATGCATAAAATCTTGAAAACTAGATTAGGTAGTTGGAAGTTTACTTGAGGATCCAGAATATGCATGATGATGCCACAAAGATGTAGTTGGCTTCTTTGAGAATGGATGGAGCAGAATTGGTTTGGTGGGAGGCCAAGACCAAATAGCAAATCAACAAATTTGGTAAGGTTACCTTAACATGGATTGAATTTCTTTTAGCCATTAAATTTTTTTTTATCATGTTGCCCACATGCAAAAATACATCATGAACTGGAAAAATTTCAGACAGCTTAAGGGTCAGAATATCCAAGACTACACCCAAGAATTCAAGAGAAGAGCTCTCTTGTTAGGGGTAGATTTATAGACCCAAGAAACCTTGCTAAAATACATAGGTGGTTTGCATAGCTACCTTAGACATACCATCATGATGTTTAATCCTATTAGCCTAGATGAAGTTTGTGTTCAAGCTACCCATTTATAGGCTAGGGGAAAAACACATTTGAAAAGGGTAAAACAAGCCCCCAAAGGGGAAAAGCGAAAATAAAACCTCCAAGGGAAAAGGGTAAAAAATCATCTGTCAAACAAGAGAGTGAGAAAGTGATCTATAAACAATGTTCTAAAGTAGGCCATAAAGAGAAAAAAAATTGGACAGTTCATCCTAAAAAAAGAAACCAATTTAACAAATTCAATGGGAAACAAAACACTATAGCTACTACATATACACCACAAGATTTAGGGGATGATTCAGGTGATGAAACCAAAATTGCAACTACGGTTTTGAAAAACTTGAAGGGAAAAGAAACTGAAACTCAAGCCAGTACTAGTACCTCAAACTATCATGTACAAGCTCCTAATGAGGAAGAAAGAATTGAATTGTTTCATGTGAGGGTAATTTCAAAACATACTAAAATTGACACACTTTTTGATAGTGGGTCACATGCAAACCTTATATCAAAAGACTTGGTCAAGTAGCTCAAACTTGAGACCATTCCACATCTAAAGCCTTATCCACTTGGATGGATATGCAAGGATTCAAATTTACAAGTCTCAATAAAGTGCATATTGCACTTTACAATTACTACACATTTTATTGACATAGTTGAACTTGATGTAGTACCTTTCGATATAGCAAGAACAGTTTTGGGAAGTCCTTACTTATTTGATAGGAAATCCATCTTCTATTGCCATGAAAACAAATATCATTTTTCAAATATGGAAAGGAGTTCATTGTTACAACTCATCACAAGAAGACAAATAGTGATGGCAAATGCGGAATAGGTAAAAAAGCTAGTTACTTCAAGTAAGAATTTTTTTCTTCTTATGATCAAGCCTAAGGTTGATGTGAATCATGAGTCATTTGACAATTGTGATCCCAAACTTAAATCAAATTTATATGATGTAGTTGATGCACATCATAAGATGTTTTAGGAACCAACAAGTTTTCCTCCTAAGAGGGATATTCAACATGAAATCCATTTACATCCAATCAAATACTTATTGGACAAGGGCTTCATAAGGCCAACTACTTCACCATGTGGATCACGAATTGTGTTGATTCCAAAGAAAGGTGTTTTTAATAAATTTGGTGATATGCTTTCAAGGTCTGTTATTGGTGTTGTTACTTTACTTAATAATGATTTCATTATACATGAGTTACATAGAACAATATGCATATGATGATGATATTAAAGATGTGCATGCTAACTTGAGTAAAGGGAATCATGTTGAGGAGAATGGTTATCACTTGCATAAAAATTTGTTGTTTCATTTGGGCAAGTTGTGTATACCATAGGGGGAGAGAATAAATGTCATAAGAGAAGCTCATTCTTCTCTTATTGCTGGACACTTCGGTGTAAGCAAAACAGTTGCACATCTACAGAGGTATTGTTATTGGCCTCGCATGATATATTATGTTTCAAGGTTCATTAGAGGTTGTTCATTATGTGATACAAGCAAGCCTAGTAATAGGAAGCTTGGATTATATACGCAATTGTTGGTACCTTCTAGACCATGGGAGAGTGTTTATATGGATTTTGTAGGAGGTTTACCAAAGTCTAGAAAGCAGCATGATTTTCTTTTTGTAGTAATTGATCTTTTCAACAAAATGTGTATACTTATGCCATGTAAGAAAACTATATAACTACTGAACAAACTGCTAAATTATTTTTTCAACAATTATGGGTTCATTATGGCTTGCCTACTTCCATTGTTAGTGAGAGGGATTCTAGATTTGTTGGAAATTTTTGGTCCAATATATGGAAGATGATGGACACCAAGTTGAAGAAGAGTATTTCTTTCCATCCACAAATACATGGCCAAACAATGAAAAAATCCATTGTGCACCTCTTGAGAGGTTATTGCAGCAAGCATACCAAGCTTTGGGATGAACATTTGCACTACATACAACATGCTTACAACCATGCCAAGCAGTCTTCCACAAACACCTCACCGTTTGAAGCTTGTTTTGGTTACTTGCCAAAGTCTCCTCTTGATTTCATTCTTGAGAAGGATGTTGCCATTGAGGGACATAGTGATATTGACAAAGCTCATTTGTTCATTGAAATAATTCAGCTAATACATCAGCAAATTCAAGAACAACTTGAAAATGGTCAAGGAAAGGACAAGGAGAGACATGATAAGCATAGAGTCGATCACAAGTTCCAAGAAGGGCATGAGGTATGGTTGTACAGTAGTAAGGAAAGAATGCAAGGACAAGGTAAAAAGCTGAAGCCTATTCATTATGGTCCCTTAAAAATCCTCAAACAAGTTGGAAATAATGCTTTTCAACTAGATTTGCCCTCATATATGCAATGTATTATGTTGTCAATGTGGAGAATTTACGTTTGTATGAACCTCCTTTGATTGATGATCATGAAAGTGATATTCAGCTGCCATCTATAGATGATTTCTTGCCAGAATTTTTGGATGAGCTGAAAGAAGATGCAATCCTTGACAGAAGGACACACACTTCAAGGAGGGGAAATGTTGATTATGTTTGGGTTGGTATCCAAAGCAGCAAACCAGACAAGGCAAAGTGGATGGAGGTGGACAGAGTGAGGGAGTTGTACCCTCGCCTCTTTAATAGGTAATTGGAGGCTTTTGGGGTCCAAAATCTTCCCAATGGGGAGGCGTGATCAGCGGCTAATGTCCCAAGTGTCAAAAAATGCTCAAAAATGAAAGTGCTCAGAACTAGTTCAAACTTGAAAGACTGGATAGATCTCGTCCTCCTAATTCCAGTGTGTGAATGGTTCAAAAAATGGTCTCTATATGTAGAAGTTATGTCAAAAATAAAATCACCCAATAACCCTTAATTTTTGAATTTTTTTCAAAAAAAAAAAAAAAGAATATTCTTGAGAATATTCATTAGAGTATTCTAGGGAATATTCCATATAATATTTCCAGAATATTTTGCTTTGAGGACTAGTAAAAAGGTGCCACATGGTAAGCCCGGAGGCTGCCACGTGGTCGTAGGGGTGAACAAGTTTGGGCATATCAAAATTATTTTGGGAGGATCGTGGATTGAACCCACAACATCTCTTATAATACCACCATGACTTACCACTATGCCAAGTGGGTAGCTCTTATTAAAGGTGGTGGTCAAAGGTCATTTAAGGTCTAAATTTGTTTTGGGAGGAGCCCGAAAGGGGGTCAGCCCCCGCTCCACAAGACTAGCACCCAAAATCTGAGGGCTAACACCTAACTGTTGCTAGTAACCATAAACTATTGGCATTGGTCACATATTATGGTGGAAATCATGGTTAACTGACCATTAAACCTGCAGTCTGGGTGTGCAATCCGAGGCAAATTAACTATACATGTGACCAGAACTGCAGTTCAAACTAGCGGTTGCGGTTATAGTTGGCAGGATTTTTGACAGTGGCACCAAAATTGGCAGTCCAACCATTTTTGCAGACTTAACTGCCTGCTAACTTTAGTTAACTGGAGTTAATTAAGGGCCAGATAGGCAGTGGGGTAAATGAGCCATAACTTTGGCTAGGAAAGGCCTTTTGAGACGAATTGTTTTTTGATTTTGATAAATTAGATGATTCTGAAGCCATTGGCATAGGTTAGAGAGAAATCAAAGGTTGTTTGTAGGTGTTTTTGCTCCGTGGAAATTCTAGAAGCCATCAGGGCCCAACATTGTGAGAGCTCTATTGGGTTACAGGTACCCATTGGATGAGAACCAGTAGTCATTCCTCACTAATTTAAGCATTACAAATCAATTTTTACAGTCCATTTCACCTGTTAAGGCTTTTATTCAGATGTACATTCATTTTGAGCTTTTAATCAAATCAAAGACATGCCCATTTCGGAGCCTTGGACCTAGCAAATGTAGCATAGGAGGGGTGAACTGCTTCACCATATGCTATTGCATCTGTGAATGAGTTTTATTTCAGAACAAATCTATTTTAATATGTTAAACAGATAAATGAATTAATCCTACTACACATAAAAGGCTTATAAACTGCATCAAAAATCATTTGTTTTTAACTACAAGATATGTACATCATTTGCACAAGTATATTTACTGAATTGAATACCTTCTTAAGCATTTTCAAGTAGTTAGAAATTTTCTCATAATTTAGAATGTATATCATTAGGAATCAAAGAACAAAAACCCCCAAAATAAAACAATATAAAAATACAAAACAATGAAGTAAGAAGGGTTAACTAGCACATATAGTGCACTACGCTTCATCAGCTTACGAACATCAGTTGATGATATATGTAAAGCAATTTAGGATACTAAATTGATGAAACAGTTGATGTGTCAGTTTCTTTTGGAATGAAACCCTAATTTGGTGGTAAATGTTTTCCAATGCTAAATACGGGTGAGAGACTGATAACGAACAAGTACCACGAGTGAAAGATGAAAAGGAGTTTGAAAAGAGAGATAAAGAGTGCTTGAAGCAGATGGAAGTTGTTAATGCATCTTGGTTGGATGTGGAACAGCTCAAGTTGGTCTACCACTCAACTCAAGGTGCAAACCAACACGGGTTATTGCATCGTCACAAGCACAGGTGGATTACTGCCTGCCAGTTTGTCATTGAAGTGGTCTAGGAATGAAGTGTGCACCCTTGTGGCAGGCCATGTGAACCTACGCACTCGTGGTGTTGGTTGGCAGGCTTTCCATTCGATCCATCTTGACACATGGACCAAAGAGTCTAACATGTGTGCGAGTCAGCGGGTTTGAAAACCTGTGAGGCACAAGGAAGCTAACGGGAGAGATCCCCTCTTTGGGGTGGTACATTGTCAACCAACCTTGAGCTTATGTGAAGGGTTTGAGTGCGAGCATAGCTATTAGAATCTGAAAGATGGTGAATTATGCCTGAGCAAGGCGAAGCTAGAGGAAACTCTGGTGGAGGCTCGTAGTTATACTGACATGCAAATCGTTCATATGACTTGGGTATAGGGGTGAAATACTAATCGAACCATCTAGTAGTTGGTTTCCTTCAAAGTTTCCCTCAGGATAGCTAGAGCTCATGTGCGAGTTTTATTAGGTAGAGAAAATGATTAGAGGCATCAGGGGAGTAATTCCCTTGACCTATTCTCAAACTTTAAATAGGTAAGAGGGTGTGGATGATCCATTGTGTTGTGCCTTAGAATTGAGAGCTCTAAGTGGGACATTTTTGGTAAGTAGAACTGGTGATGCAGGATGAACCAAAAGTCAAGTTATAGTTCGAATTGCACACTAACCTAGATCCCACAATGGGTGTTGGTTGATTAAGATAGCAGGACGGTGGTCATGGAAGTCAAAATCTACTAAGGAGTGTGTAACAACTCACTTGCCGAATCAAGTAGCCCCGAAAATGCATGGTGCTGAAGCGTGCAACCTATACTCGACCATCAAAGAAATTGCCTCGCTTTAATGAGTAGGAGGACGTGGAGGTCATTGAGAAACCTCAGGCGTGAGCTTGGGTTGATCAGCCCCTGTTGTAAATATTGGTGGTAGTAGCAAATATTCAAATGAGAAGATTGAAGATTGAAGTGGGGAAAGGTTGCATGTGAACAAAACTTGGACATGGGTTAGTAAAACCTAAGAGATGGGGAACCATTGTATCAAAGGTGCACACTAAACAAGCATCGAAAGGGAATCAGGTTAATATTCGCAAACCAAGACATGGCAGCAGGTGGAAATGTTAGGAAACCTAGAGATGTCATTAGGGGCCTTAGGAAGAGTTATCTTTTCTTTTTAATATCTTACCCACCCTAGAATCGATTCACTCAAAGATAGGGTCCAGTAGCTGGAGGAGCACCACAGGTCTTGCAGTGTCTAGTGCACCCTCGATGACCCTTGAAAATTTGAGAGACTGAGTACCATTCATGCCTGGTTGTACTCATAACCACATTACGTATCCAAGATGAACAACCTCTAGTCAATAGAACAATGTAGGTAAGGGAAGTCGGCAAAACGAATCTGTAATTTCAGGAAAAGGATTGGCTTTGAGGGCTGGGCCTAAGGTTATACACCCTCAACTTGTGGGCTATCTGTAGTCTTCCCGAGCTGCTCTCGTGGCAAGGGTAGGTAGTCACATGTCGATTGGGCTATGGGCATAGAATTCCACCTACCGGGAGCTTTTCCCTAGGCATCGAAAAATTGACTCAAAACTGGTATAAACATTGGGAATCTGACTATTTAATTAAAACAAAGCATTGCGATGGTCCCTGCGGATGCTGACGCAATGTGATTTCTGCCCAGTGATATGAATTTGAAAGTGAAGAAATTCAACCAAGTGCGGGTAAATGGCGAGAGTAACTATGACTCTCTTAAGGTAGCCAAATGCCTCGTCATATAATTAGTGGAGTGAATGAATGGATTAACAACATTCCCAATGTCCCTATCTACTATTTAGAAAAACCATAGCCAAGGGAAAGGGCTTGGTAGAATCAGCGAGGAAAGAAGACCCTATTAAGCTTGACTCTAGTCTAACTTTGTGAAATGACTTGAGAGGTGTAGAATAAGCGGGAGCCGTTTTCGGTGCAAGTGAAATACCACTACTTTTAACATTATTTTACTTATTTCATGGGGTGGAGACAGGGCATTGCCCTTGTTTTTGGAATTAAGGCACATTTCGACAGGTTGATCTAGGTGGATGACATTGTCAGGTGGGGAGTTTGGCTGGGGTAGCACATATGTTAAAATATAACGTAGGTGTCCTAAGATAAGCTCAACAAAAATAGAAATCTTGTGTGGAACAAAAGGGTAAAAGATCATTTGATTTTGATTTTTAGTACAAATACAAACTATGAAAGCGTGGGCTATCGATCCTTTACATTTTCAGAATTTGAAGCTAGAGGTGTCAAAAACCTATCATTGTGAAGCAGAATTCACCAAGTGTTGGATTATTCACTCACCAATAGGGAACATGAGCTGGGTTTGGACCGTCGTGAGACAGGTTGGTTTTACTCTACTAATGAACCACATGGCAATAATAATTCAACTTAGTACAAGAGGAATTGTTGATTGACAGAATTGGTCATCGCGCTTGGTTGAAAATCCAGTGGCGTGAACCTAACATGTGTCGTATTATGACTAAATGCCTCTAAGTGAGGATCCACACTAGAAGTGGTGCATGTCTCTCTTCGACTATATCTCGATCCATAGTAGGGGTGTCGTTTTCTGGCCCCCAGGGGCCCGTGTCATTTGCAAACCATGACCATGAAGCATCTCAGTCAGGGTAACTTTGAAGTTCAATTCCAAATGGTCATTGAGAAGAATCCTTTGTAGACGACTTAAATACACAACGAGGTATTGTAAGTGGTAGAGTGGCCTTGCTACCACGATCCATTGAGATTAAGCCCTTGTTCACCTTGATTAAGAGCTTTGCTCTTGCGCCTTTTCCTCTTCCTCCAAATGACAATTTTTTATTGCTCACATCTTAGAAAATTGGTGTTTCCATGTCATGCCCTAGTGCCCGAAATTTGTGGTTTCCATGTAGTGCTCCGACACCCAAGATTTGGGGTTTCTATGTTGCAATGGAAGAGGTGACCTAAGCATGGGAAAAATTGGGGTTTCCTTGTCACACCCCAGTGCCCAAAATTTAGGGTTTCCATGTAGCACTCTAGTGCCCAAAATTTGGGGTTTCCATGTCATGCATCGGTGCTCGAAATTTGAGGTTTCCACATTGCAGTGGAAAAGGCGCCAAAGCATGGGAAAAATTGGGGTTTCCATGTCTTGCCCCGACACTCAAGATTTTGGGTTTCCTTGTCATGCTCCGGTGCCCAAACTTGGGGTTTCCATGTCGCGCCTTGGCACCTAAACCTAGGGAACTTAGGGTTTCCATGTTGCACCCAAGCCTAGGAAACTTTGTTTTTTCATGTCGCGCCACAACCAAAACTGGCGGCCCCAAGTCTGGGGAAACTTGGGGTTTCCATGTCCTGCCCTTAATGAAACTGTAGGTTTCCAACGCAACCACAGACGATGTGCACTTTGAAAGGAATGCCAACCCTTAACTTTACAATAAGGAGAACAGCGCCTCACATCGCCAGAAGGAAAAAGAAAGCAAGAGGGAGGGTAGGTGGTTTACATCCAAAACCCTTCCACGTTCCTCTTAAATGTATGCATCTCAACCAACAATGCCAACACAGAAAGAGTACAAGCACAAGAAACCGACACCATAAACAATCAAACAATGAAGAGGCTAGCCATCATAGGGAGCCACCCCACAACAACCCATACAACTCCGAGAACTTACAACAGAAGGGGAATTTTTCACATATGCCTCCTAGGACAAGCATGGCCAACATTACCACTCATGTGCTACCGAGTGGGTATGGAAAGAAGATGAAAATCGGTCACCCTACAAATGACCCAAGGCCATTCTTGAGTCAAACCCGAAAAACCAACTCAATTACCAACCCACCTTTCACACGAAAAGAAAAATGATCCCCACCAAATAGGGAGGAGGTGAACAATATAACGAGGAGCCAATTTCAATGGAGCCACACATGGCTACCTAGCCCAATCAAAATTTTCTATTCACAACAACCAAGGGGCACGATAGTGACAAAGGCATGATGGAGTTTTGGGGTTTCCATCAAGGACCACAACAATGAAGGCTCAAAGGAGCACTGAGAAAATTTTTAACATTTTTATCATTTGGGTGGGAAAGAGGGACGGGGACGAGGATGAGCATGGCCAACATTACCACTAATGTGCTATTGAGTGGGGATGGAGAGAAGATGAAAATCACAACCCTACAAATGACACAAGGCCATTGTTCAAGCAAACCCGACAAAACAACTCAATTACCAACCCACCTTTCACCTGGAAAGAAAACCTATCACGTGTATCATATGGATAGGCACGAGGGACCAGGACGAGCTAGGGAGCCACACCACAAAAACCCATACAACTCCAAGAACTTAGAGAGCATAAGGGGAATTGTTCACATATGCCTCCTAGGATGAGCATGGCCAACATTACCGCTCATGTGCTACTTGGTAGGGATGGAGAGAAGATCAAAATTGGCCACCCTATAAATGACCCGAGGCCATCGTTCTGGCAAACCTGAAAACACAACTCAATTACCAACCCACCTTTCACAAGAAAATAAAACCTATCACTTATATCATTTGGATGGGCATGAGGGGACTAGGACGAGCTAGGGATCCACACCACAACAACCCATACAACTCCAAGAACTTAGAGATCAGAAGGGGAATTGTTCACATATGCCTCCCGGGATGAGCATGGCCAACATTATTGCTCATGTGCTACCGAGTGGGGATGGAGAGAAGATCAAAATTGGCCACCCTACAAATGACCCAAGGCCATCATTCAGGAAAACCTGAAAAACCTACTAGATTACCAACCCACCTTTCACACAGAAAGAAAACTTGTCACTTGTATCATTTGGATGGGGACGAGGGGACCAGGACGAGCGACGGAGCCACACCACAACAACCCATAAAACTCCAAGAACTTAGAGAGTAGAAGGGGAATTTTTCACATATGCCTCCTGAGATGAGCATGGCCAACATTATCGCTCATGTGTTACTGAGTGGGGATGAAGAGAAGATGAAAATCGGCCACCCTACAAATGAAGCAAGGCCATCGTTCAGGAAAGCCCAAAAAAATAACTTAATTACCAACCCGCCTTTCACATAGAAAGAAAATATGTCACTTGTATCATTTGGATGGGCATGAGGGGACTAGGATGAGCCTAGGAGCCACACCACAATAGCCCATACAACTCCAAGGACTTGGAGAATAGAAGGGGAATTGTTCATATATGCCTCCAGGGATGAGCATGGCCAACATTAATTCTCATGTGCTACCGAGTGGGGATGGAGAGAAGATGAAAAATTTCCACCCTAAAAATGACCCAAGGTCATTCTTTAGGCAAACCCAAAAAAGAACTCAATTACCAACCCACCTTTCACACAAAAAGAAAACCTATCACTTGTATCATTTGGATGGGCATGAGAGACCTAGATGATCCCGTAAGCCACACCACAATAGCCCATACAACTCCAAGAACTTGGAGAGCAGAAGGGGAATTGTTCACATGTGCCTTCCAGGACGAGCATGGCCAACATTACCACTCATGTGCTACTGAGTGGGGATGGAGAGAAGATGAAAATCGGCCACCCTAAAAATGACCTAAGGCCATCCTTCTGGCAAACCCGAAAAGACAACACAATTACCAACCCACCTTTCATGAAAAAAAAACCTATCACTTGTATCATTTAGATGGGCAGAGGGACTAGGACAAGCCTGGGAGCCACACCACAACAACCCATACAACTCTAAGAACTTGGAGAGCGGAAGGGGAATTGTTCACATATGCCTCCCAGGACGAGCATGGCCAACATTACCACTCATGTGCTATTGAGTGGGGATGGGGAGAAGATGAAAATTGGCCACCCTACAAATGACCCAAGGCCATTATTCAGGAAAACCTGAAAACACAACTCAATTACCAACCCACCTCTCACATGAAAATAAAACTTGTCACTTGTATCATTTTGATGGGCACGAGGGGACTAGGACAAGCTAGGGAGCCACACCACAACAACCATTACAAATCCAAGAACTTAGAGAGAAGAAGGGGAATTGTTCATACATTCTTCCTAGGATGCGCATGACCCACATTACCACTCATGTGTTACCGAGTGGGGATGGAGAGAAGATGAAAATCGGCCACCCTACAAATGACCTAAGGCCATCATTCAAGCAAGCCTAAAGAAACAACTAAATTACCAACCCACCTTTCATATCAAAAGAAAACTTGTCACTTGTATCATTTGTATGGGCACGAGGGACTAAGATGAGCGAGGGAGCCACACCACAATAGCCCATACAACAACTCCAAGAACTTGGAGAGAAGAAGGGGAATTTTTTACATATGCCTCTGAGGAAGAGCATGGCTAACATTACCGCTCATGTGCTACTAAGTAGGGATGAGTAGAAGATGAAAATTATCCACCCTACAAATGACCCAAGGCCATTCTTCAAGAAAACCTAAAAACACAACTCAATTACCAACCCACCTCTCACACAAAAAGAAAACCTGTCACTTGTATAATTTTGGTTGGCACGAGGGGACCAGGACGAGCCAAGGAGCCACACCACAACAACCCATACAAATCCAAGAACTTAGAGAGTAGAAAGGGAATTGTTCACATATGCCTCGCAGGACGAGCATGGCCAACATTACCACTCATGTGCTACCAAGTGGGGATAGAGAGAAGATGAAAATCAACCACCCTACAAATGACCCAAGGCCATAATTCAGGCAAGCTCGAAAAAACAACTCAATTACCAACCTACCTTTCACACAGAAAGCAAACTTGTCACTTGTATCATTTGGATGGGCATGAGGGACCAGGACGAGCCCAGGAGCCACACCACAATAGCCCATACAACAACTCCAAGAACTTGGAGAGAAGAAGGGGAATTGTTCACATATGCCTCCTGGGACATGCTTGGCAAACATTGCCAATCATGTGCTGCTGAGTGGGGATGGAGAGAAGATGAAAATTGGCCACCCTACAAATGACCCAAGGCCATCCTTTAGGCAAACCTGAAAAAACAACTCAATTACCAACCCACCTTTCACCCGAAAAGAAAACCTATCACTTGTATCATTTAGATGGGCACGAGGGACCAGGACGAGCCCAGGAGTGACACCAGAACAACCCATACAACTCTAAGAACTTAGAGAGTAGAAGGGGAATTTTTCACATATGCCTCTCGAGACGAGCATGGCCAACATTACCACTCATGTGATACCGAGTGGGGATGGAGGGAAGATGAAAATTGGCCACCCTACAAATGATCCAAGGCCATCATTCAGGCAAGCCCGAAAAGACAACTCAATTACCAACCCACCTTTCACACGGAAAGAAAAATTTTCACTTGTATCATTTGGATGGGCATGAGGGATGAAGACGAGCCTGGGAGCCACACCATAACAACCCATACAACAATTCCAAGAACTTGGTGAGCAGAAGGGGAATTGTTCACATATGTCTCCCGCGATGAGCATGGCCAAAATAACTGCTCATGTGCTACCAAGTTGGGATGGAGAGAAGATGAAAATCAGCCACCCTACAAATGACCCAAGGCCATTCTTCAGGCAAATCCCAAAAAACAACTCAATTACCAACCCACCTTTCACATGAAAAGCCGACCGAGGGACCAAGACGAGCATGGCCAACATTACTGCTTATGTGCTACCTAGTGGGGATGGAGAGTACATGAGAATCAGCCACCCTACAAATGACCCAAGGCCATCCTTCAAGTAGAACCAAAGAAACATCTCAATTACTAGCCCACTTTTCACATGAAAAGAAAGACCACACCTGAACAATTTTACATGGGCGCCCTCACACAACCTGAACTAACCTGACCGAACGAGTTTTCATGGGTGCCCTCGCACAACTTGACACGACCCGACCGAGTTTACATGGGCACCCACACACGACTGAAACAAAGGCACAAGGGAGATTCAGGAAAAAAAGCTACACGAATGTGCACGAAGCCCACCTTGGGTCACAACTTAGCAATTTTGATATGGGCTCATGTGCCCAGGCACGTCCTCGCACTAAATGACCTGACCAAAAGATTTTACACGTGCACCCTCAAATGAGCTGCCCAAACGAGTTAACATGAATTCCCTCAAATGACCCACCTGAACGAGTTTACATGGGCACCCTCAAATGACCCGCCCGAATGAGTTAACACGAGCACGCACAAACTACTCGCCCAAATGAGTTTACACAGTTGCCACAAATGACCCACCAAAATGAGTTTACACGAATGCCCTCAAATGACCCGCATGAACGCGTTTTCACAGGCACCCTCAAATGACCAACTTGAACGAGTTTACATGGATGCCCACACACAACCGAAACAAAGGCACAAGGTAGAGTCAGGCAATTGAGCTACACGAATGTGCACAAAGCCCACCCCAGGTCACAACTTAGTATTTTTTATATGGGCTCATGTGCCCGAGTGCGCCCTCACACTGAACAACCCAACCGAATGATTTTACATGGATGCCCTCGCCTCATCCCGCCCAAACGAGTTTACACGGACGCCCTCACCCAACCCACCCAAATGAGTTTACATGGACACCCTCAAACAACCTACCCGAATGACCCACCCGAACGAGTTTACACAGATGCCCTCAAACAACCCACCTGAATGAGCTGACATGGACTCCCTCAAACGACCAACCCGAATGAGTTTACATGGGCACCCACATGACCAAAACGAAGGGACAAGGGAGAGCCCAACAAACGAGCTGCACGAATGTGCACAAAACCCACCCTGGGTCACAACTTAGCACTTTTAATATGGGCTCATGTGCCCAGGCACACCCTCACACTGAACGACCCAACTGAACGATTTTACATAGACCCCTCACCCAACCCACCTAAATGAGTTTACACCGACGCCCTCACTCAACCCACCTGAATGAGTTTACACGGACGCCCTCAAATGACCCGCCCAAATGAGTTTACACGGACGCCCTCAAATGATCCGCTTGAACAACCCGCTCGAATGAGTTGACACAAACGCCATCAAATGACCCGCCCGAACGAGTTGACACAAACGCCATCAAATGACCTGCCTAAATGAGTTTAGATGGGCGCCCACATGACCGAAATGAATGGGCAAGGGAGAGCGAGGAAAACGAGTTGCACGAACATGCACAAAGCCCACCTCAGGTCACAACTTAGCATTTTTCATACAGGCTCGTGTGCCCAAGCATGCCCTTCCTCGAATTGATCGAACAAGTTTACATGGATTTCCTCGCCCAACCCG
Organism: Pinus taeda; assembly: GCA_000404065.3. NCBI lineage: Eukaryota > Viridiplantae > Streptophyta > Pinopsida > Pinales > Pinaceae > Pinus > Pinus taeda. Next base: position 141,834 of record APFE030559490.1, read on the forward strand.
CCCAAATGAGTTTACACAGATGCCCTCAAATGACCTGCCTGAATGAGTTGATATAGATGCCCTCAAATGACCTGCCCAAATAAGTTTACATAGGTGCCCACATGACCGAAACGAAGGGACAAGGGAGAGCTCGGAAAAGGAGTTGAATAAACGTGCACAAATCCCACCCAGGTTCACAACTTAGAATTTTTTATACGGGCTCATGTGCCTAGGCACGCCCTCACCCGACTCGCCCGAAAAAGTTTACACAGATGCCCTTGCCTGACCCACCCAAACTACTTTACACAGGCACCCTCGATTGACCCGCCCGAATGAGTTTACACAGGCACCCTCGCCCAACCTACCCAAATGAGTTTACATAGACGCCCTCTCCTAATCCACCCAAACAAGTTAACATGGACACCCTTGCCCAACCCAGCTAAATGGCCTGCCCGAACAAGTTGACACGGATGCCCTTAAATGACCCGCCCGAACGAGTTTACATGGACACCCACATGACCAAAATGAAGGGACAAGGGAGAGCTGGGAAAACAAGCTACATGAACATGCACAAAGCCTACCCCAGGTCACAACTTAGCATTTTTGATATGGGCTTGTGTGCCCAGGCGTGCCCTAGCCCAACTTGCCCAAACGCGTTTACACGGATGCCCTTGCCTGACCCACCCGAACGATTTTACACGGATGCCCTCAAACGGACCACCCGAACACATTTACATGGTTGCTCACATGACAAAAACAAAGGGACAAGGGAGATTCGGGCAAACGAACTGCATGAACATGCCCAAAGCCCACCCCGGGTGCAAACTTAGCATTTTTTATACGAGCTCATGTGCCTGAGCGCGCCCTTGCCAAACTTGCCTGAACAAATTTACATGGATGCCCTCACCTAACCCACCCGAACAAGTTTACATGGACGCGCTAGCCCAACCCACCCAAACGAGTTTACACAAACACCCTCGCCCAACCCACCTGAATGAGTTTACATGGACACCCTCACCTAACCCACAGAATGATTTTACAGGGACGCCCTCGCCCGACCCACCTAAACTAGTTGACACAGATGCCCTCAAATGACCCAACCAAATTCTTTTACATGGGCACCCACATGACCAAAACGAAGGGAGAAGGGAGAACCGGGAAATCGAGCTGCATGAACATGCCCAAAGCCCACCCCGAGTCACAACTTAGAATTTTTGATATGGGCTCATGTGCCTAGGTGTTTCGTCGCCCGACCCACTTGAATAAGTTTAAATGGATTCCCTCGCCCGACCCACCTAATGAGTTTACACGGATGTGCTCAAATGACCCACCTAAATGAGTTTACATGGGTGACCACACGACTGAAATGAAGGGAGAAGGGAGAGTCGGGAAAATGAGCTGCACAAACATGCACAAAGCCCACCCTGGATCACAACTTAGAATTTTTGATACGGGCTCATGTGCCCGGGTGCGCCCTTGCCCGACCGACCCGAACAAATTTACACAGACACCCTCACCCAACCCACCCAAATGAGTTTACACTGACGCCCTCACCTAACCTACCAAAACGAGTTTACACAGACGCCCTTTCTCGACCCGCCCAAATGAGTTTATATGGATTATGTCACCCGACCCACATGAATGAGTTTACACAGACGCCCTCACCCGACCCACTTGAATGAGTTTACACGGATGCCCTCAAACGACCTACCCGAACGAGTTGACATGGAGGCCATCAAACGACCTGCATAAATGAGTTTTCATGGACACCCACATGACCGAAATGAAGGGACAAGGGAGAGTCAGGAAAATGAGCTACATGAACATGCACAAAGCCCACCACTTGTCACAGCTTAGCATTTTTTATATGGGCTCGTGTGCCCGAGCACACCCTTGCCCGACCCACCCAAACAAGTTTACACAGGCGCCCCTCAAATGACCCGCCCGAATGAGTTTACATGGGCACCCACACGACTGAAATGACGGGACAAGGGAGAGTCAGGCAAACGAGCTGCGTGAATGCGCACAAAGCCCACCCTGGGTCACAACTTAGTATTTTTGATACGAGCTCGTGTGCCCGGGCACACCCTCACCCAACCCACCCGAACAAGTTTACACAGACGCCCTCTCCCAACCTGCCCAAACGAATTTTCATGGACACCCTCTCCCAACCTGCCTGAACGAGTTTACACAGATGCCCTCGCTTGACTTGCCCAAATGACTTTACACGAACACCCTTGCCCGACCCGCCCAAACGCGTTTATAGAGATGCCCTCAGCTGACCTGCTAGAATGAGTTTACACAGACACCCTCACCTGAACAAGTTTACACGGACACCCTCAGATGACCCGTCTGAACGACTCGCCAAAATGAGTTGACATGGACACCCTCAAACGACCTACCTGAATAGGTTTACATGGGCGCTGACATGACCGAAATGAAGCAACAAGGGAGAGCTAGGTAAACGAGCTGCATGAACATGCACAAAGCCCACCTCGGTTCACAACTTGGCATTTTTGATAAATTCTCATGTGCTCGGGCACGCCCTCACACTGAACGACCCGCCCAAATGAGTTTACATGAACACCATTGCCCGACTCACCCGAATGAGTTTACACGGATGCCCTCGCCTGACTCGCCCGAACGAGTTTACACGAACACCCTCACCAGACCCGTCTCACCCGCACAAACAAGTTTACATGGATGCCCTCACCCAACCTACCCAAAAGAGTTTACATAGATGCCCTCAAACGACCTGCCCGAATGAGTTTACATGCACGCCCTCAAATGACCTGCCCGAATGACCCACCCGAATGAGATTACATGGACACCCTCAAACGACCTGCCTCAACAAGTTTACACGGACGCCCTTGCCTGACCCACCCAAACGAGTTTACACAAACGCCCTCACCCGACTTGCCCGACCCACCTGAACGATTTTACACGACACCCTCACCCAACCCACTCGAATGAGTTTACGTGAACACCTTCGTCCAACCCGCCTGACCCGCCCGAATGAGTTTACACGAATGCCCTCGCCTGACCTGCCCGAACGAGTTTACACTGATGCCCTCAAATGACCCACTCGAACGAGTTTACACAAACTCCCTCAAATGACCTACCTGAATGAGTTTACATAGACGGGCTCAAACGACCCACCCGAACAAGTTTTCACAGACAGCCTCAAACGACCCACCCGAACGAGTTTACATGGGTGTCGACACGACTGAAATGAAGGCACAAGGGAGAGTCGGGCAAACAAGCTACGTGAACATGGACAAAGCCCACCACGGGTCACAACTTAGCATTTTTGATATGGGCTCGTGTGCTCGGGCGCGCCCTCACACTAAACGACTGGACCAAACGAGTTTACACGAACGCCCTCAAACGACCCACCCAAATGAGTTTACACGAGCACCCTCGAACGACCCATGCAAACGAGTTTACACGAGCACCCTCAAATGACCCACCTGAACTAGTTTACATGGATTCCTTGAAATGACCTGCCTGAAATCCCACCTGAACGAGTTTACACAGACACCCTCGAACGACCCATCCAAACAAGTTTACACGGACACCCTTGAACGACCCTCACGAATGAGTTTACACGGATGCCCTCAAACAACCCGCATAAACGAGTTTACATGGACGCCCTCAAACGACCCACCCGAACAAGTTTAAATCAGCACCCACACCACCAAAACAAAGGTACAAGGGAGAGTCGGGATTACGAGCTACACGAACATGCACAAATCCCACCCTGGGTCACAACTTAGCATTTTTGATACGGGCTCGTGTGCCCTCACACTAAACAACACAACTGAATGAGTTTACGCAAGCACCCTCAAACGACCCTCTCGAATGAATTTTTATGGCAAACAACCAGCCTGAACGAGTTTACATGGCGAATGACCCACTCGAATGAGTTTACATGGCCGCCCTCAAATGACCTGCCCGAATGAGTTTACACAGGCGCCCTCAAACAATCTGCCTGAACGAGTTTACATGGCCACCATCAAATGACCCACCCGAACGAGTTACACGGGCGCCCTCAAACGACTCGTTCAAACAATTTTACAACCCAAACAATTTTAAAACCCCACCCAATTAGTTGGGGTTTCCATGGGTGCACAACCCGAACGAAATTTGGGGTTTCCATGGGTGCACGACCCGAATGAAGGCACAAGGGAGCGTTGGGCAAATAGGACGAATGAATGTGTAGAAGGCACACGGGGGGTCACAACTTAGCATTTTTGGTATTGCCACGTGTCCTTGAGCACCCATGCATGGCACGACCTGACCCACCAGAATGAAATTTGGGTTTTCCATGGGTGCACGACCTGAACGAAGGCATGAGAGAGTGTTGGGAAAATGGGTCGCACGAAGGTGAAAAAGGCACATGGGTGGTCATGTCTTAGAATTTTTTGCACGAACACATGTTCCCAAGCACCCACACATGGAACAACATGACCCGACCTGACTCACCCGAATGCATTTGCACACGACATGACCTGACTCGCCCGAATGAAATTTGGGGTTTCCATGTGTGCACGACCTGAACGAAATTTTGGGTTTCCATGGGTGCACGACCTGAACGAAGGCATGAGGGAGTGTCAGGCAAATGAGATACACAAACATGTAGAAGACACACAAGCGGTGATGACTTATAATTTTTGGCACGACCACATGTGCCCGAGCACCCACACAACTCACGACATGACCTGAACTGCCCTAGGCGAGCCAACTTGACCCGCCTGAATGAAATTTGGGGTTTCCATGGGTGCATGACTTGAACAAAGGCAAGATGGAGCATTGGGAAAATGGTTTGCACAAACATGCAAAAGACATATGGGTGGTCATGACTTATCACTTTTGGAACGGCCACGTGTGCCTAGGCACCCACACATGGCATGGCACAGCATGACCCGGCCCACCCGAAGGAAATTTGGGGTTTGAATGGGCACATGACCCGAATGAAGGCACGAGGGTAGGAATATATTTGACTCTAATACATAAATATACTTGTTGTAACATGCCCTTAAGGTCTTCAACATTTTCTTTTAACTCTTCGACTCACCTATAACACTTTAACATGTGCTAGGTCCATTTCAATGAGCAAGAAACTCAATGATATATATAATATATATAATATATATATATATATATATATTATAGTATAATATATATTGTATATATAATATATATATATATATATATATATATATATATATATATATATAAGTATATATATATTAATTTTCTTAATAATACATAATATAAAGTACATTATGAAGACCGAACCCAGTTACACTTTCTTCAACACCCCCTCTTAACTAGGGAGGTATTCATAAATCATTACAAGGTGTTTGGTTATTTTCCAATCTTGAATAATTCACATAAGAGAAACCAGATTGGAAACCCATCTGTTATAGCATCATATTAGCCAACATTGTTCATAGCAAGGCCTTGACTAACACCTTTATCTCTCATAAGATCAAAGCACAATGTTGGTGATGCCAATGGCTTATAAACACCTTAGTCATTGTCTCTTAAGGTACATACCCACCGAGGTGTTCCCTGAGTATGACCTTCTAGGAAAATTCTTATCTTGGGTTCCCAACCCTTAAAGAATATCGCTCCTCTTGCCTACTCTTGTCTTGGATGCCCTACACATCCTCAAAGAGCATCAGATGCCAGATGATTACCCAATCCTCCCATTCTTTCTTGCAAAGTGAAGAAAAGAATTTTGTGTCTATCTCTTCCCCTTGATTGAGGAAGACATGCCCAAGTTTCCTCTGATAAGGAACTTGCCCAAGCTCCTTTGTAGTTGGGAAATTGTTAGAACTCCCTCTTAGCTAGGGACTTGTCCATTCATCAACAATGTCTTCTTCGTGGGTCCTTTAGCTGCTTGATCTCCTTCATTCCTTTGATGTCATGAAGTCTTTGCTTGAAATTTTTCTTGGTAGGCTACTGGCCATCGATCGCATTCCCTCCTGGTTTGTCATGTCATTTCTCACTTAGTGGAAAGTGGCCTTCTAAATATATATCAGGTCCTTTTTGTCATCTAGCTACTCCTTTTTCATCTTGTCTATCACTCATAATACTTATCACATGGATGCTTAGTTGTACTTTCTTGTTCCCATACTTTGATTTAGTGGCCCTTCATGACTTCATCGTGATATTTCATCAACATTAAATGGTGCTTTTGTTGGATGGCCTCTTCATCATGACATATTTGTAGAGTTGAATCAGTTATCTACACCTTACTATCTCCAAGGCCTTCATAGGTGTCAAGGGTCCTTTGATCTTTTTCATCCTTTATCAGAGTTGGCATGCCTTCTTTCGAGAGATGTTGAGGAATCTTTTCAAATAGTTATTCTTTGTGACCATGATGTTCTTCACATGCTTGATCTCTTTCTTCATTTGCTTCTTCTTGGATTGATTAGTCAACCACCTTATACTCCTTATGACAACACTTCTTCATGTTGACCTTTACTCCATTGTAGTACATGCCTCCGAGCATATCGTTGGCGAAAGAGATCCTTTTATTCTTGATCATGATTCTAGAACTTTTCCCATGACCCAATATATATGATGACATGACTTAAACTTTGATGCATACATACCTCATCTTGATTATGCTTTTATCATCTTGGCTTTATTTGATAGTTCTCCTCGATTGGTATAACCTTTCTTGTTTCATCTACTCTCACTTGTATATCATCCTTTCTTGAATCCCATAAATGGGACTCCTTGTTGTACACGTAAAACCCCTCTGCAGACAGAGGTGATCCCACTAGCCTAAATGGGGTCTAGCAACAATCAAACAACGCTAACACACAGGTTCCTAATTGCAAAGTAAGGCTAATGATGAGAGCCTACCTCGAATCCAACGCTTATATTCATAGAAGAGCCGTCGCTTCCATTCTTTCGCTTCAGCTGGTTACAATCCTCACGATCCTCGTGAATGGACACCTGCACATGCAAAGAACAAGACAAATACGAGCATAAAATCCAAGAAATGCAACTATGTATTAGTCAAAAAGGATACAACTCAAACATCTTACTAAAGACACATGAGTTTAACCATAATGATAGTCGTCTATTATTATTGATAAACAAAAGAGAATACAACCAAGTTCTGACGTCAAATCCTCCTTTGGTTGGGTGATCAGAAACACATGCCTTGCAAAGCTTGTAGGGGATGGGAACAAGCCTCTCTCTCCTTGATTACTTGGACATGGATATCCTCCTTAAAGATTTAGCCTCATAGGAATGAACAAGGCCTCTTGCAAGATAAGCTTAGCAATTCTCAGACTTTGGGGCTTAGATTTGGGAACTTGAAAAATAGAATTACTAACTAGCTTGTCAAAGGGAAAGGAACAAGCTTATATAGAGGTAGGAGTAGATAAGACCATCCACTTGATTCATGGGATTGTCCTTATCATCAGGAAGCTTCCATGAGAGGTGGAGAACTACTTCCCTCCTTGGTAGATACGAAGCCCAACTGAACTAACTCAAACTGGAATCAGTTCATGGATAGGTTAGAAGGAATCTTCGGAAGTTTGGTTGTTAAAAACTTTACCCAACTTGGTTGGCGCTAGTGCGACTCTAAGACAGAGCGCTAGTTGGTGCACCCTCTTTGGAGGATTTCCCCCATTGGCACGAGTGATACACTATGGAACAACGCCAATGGGGAAAGGGCTACATTTTTGGGTATTTTGTAGAAGGTGTCTTTAGGGCATATGGAGTACATACTTTAAGGGATACAATGCAGGTGTTTTCAAGTTATGTCACTTCTCACAGGTCCCGGAATAGGTCCTCCAATGTACGGGAGAAGGGGTAACAGGGATGGTGAAAAAATACTGTGTAACAGATGCCCCCTAAAGCATGAAGCCCGAGAGAGAGAGGGGTGAAGTGCTTTACAAGAACATGGTCGACTGAAAACACGGTCGCCAGAGAACCTGCACGAAGTACAACTGATAGCTCAAATACATGATGTACATGGTATAGGCGCAGCCATCCATAGCAGAGTACATAAAAATATGGATCCCAAGTATGGGCGCAACCATCCGACGAGGACCAATGAATAGACTCAGGCATGGTCGCAGCCATCCAGTGAATGAGTCATGCAGTGATTATAATAATCCACAAAACGCAGCTTGGATCTCAACATACAAAATCCAGGGTCTTGCGCTCCATCTCGACCCGAACAAGGTACAAGTTCAAGCACATGAATATAGGAGTCGAAGTCGAACATGCGAGAACATCATCTGATTACCAGTCAATGATGAAAATTGTTAACAGACGTGAGAGGTACCACCAATAATGACAATGGTCCTCAAGGTACTATAGGTACAATCCACAGCGTGCGAATCAGTGAGCCAGTGTCGAACACCCGTAGAATCATCCAATCAGTGGCCAATGATGAAAACCTCGCATCGAACACGAAGAACCTGCCATTGAGGCATGCAAGCTCTAAGGTACCTGAAGGGAGTCTCTAAGTCAACTTCCTGGATAATGAGCTGAAGTTGACAGGAAGTGACCTTGTTAAGAGAATAATTTCGGCAAAATCACATAAAAAACCATTTGTCGACGCGTTTCGAACCAACCAGTGTGGTTCATCGTCAGGACAAGTTGAAGAACCAGATCTAGCCTAGCATGTTAAATAGTCTGAGCAGAGATTCCAACGACTAATTAACGGCTAATTTGACTAAAGAACCCAGGTCAAAAATTAAATTTAATAATGTTAATATTATAATATTACTATTAATAATTTTTAATTTATTTTCCCGGCTAAGAAGTTAGGGGTTCTCAGCACACTTGCTACCCGTGCTGTAAGAATTTCCAATGAAAAGAGCTTGGAAAAGGAGAAGGCCCATCTCCTTGATGTCTTTGTGAAAAATGGTTACAGTAGACACCTAGGACGAAAAGCCTTCCTCAGATCTCGGAAAGAGCCTTCAGTTCCTAAAGATCCGAATGATCGGGTCATAGGGGTTCACTTACCTTACATCCAAGGAACCACTGACAGGATTGCCAGGATTCTTAAGAAGCATAAGGTTCCCGCTACCTTTAGACCTCTTAATACCATCCGTGGCTCCCTCAGGTCGGTGAAAGATCCTATCGATCCGAAAGACATGAAGGGTGTCTATGTTATTCCATATTCCTGTGGGACACCATATATTGGTGAGATCGGTCGATCTATTAATCAAAGGATTAACGAGCATTCCGCAGACTTAAGGCATGGAAGAGCCAAGTCCTCAGCCCTTGCAGAGCATGCCGAGAAGACTAAACATCATGTCTGTATTGAAGAAGCGCGCGTCATTGCAAAGGTTGGGCAGTTTCACCATCGGAAGTTTAGAGAGGCCCTGGAGATTGAAAAAAGGCCTGAAAATCTTAATAGGGATGACGGCTGGAAGATCAGCAGTTGCTGGATCCCAGCCCTGTCTTCCTAGCCGCTTCCTTCCTTCTTCTCCTAAGTTACCTTCTATCTTAATCATCCTAGTATTATTAAGATAGATATATATATTTATT
>APFE030559490.1:151431-175983 GCA_000404065.3 Pinus taeda
ATCAGAGGGAGGTTGAGTATTCTGCAGAGGTCAACTTCTCTTGAACATATCGGCGGCACGACAGTGGACTTGGCAGTATTTGACATCAAATGATCAGGGGTCATGGTGACAAGGCGATGAGTAGATGAATGGTCAAACAGGATAACCCAAACCCACAGAGGCAAGTGTGAAACAAGATAAGATATCCCCACCCAGACACAAATGCAGACGAGTGCCATCTTCAAGAGTGACATACTTCCAACACGATGATGATTACGGTTCCTTTATTCCCCCACCATTTCTGGCGAGTACCCCGGTTATTTTTGGATGACAAGCTTGATGGGGATAGTATATGCTTGAGAGGCGTCATTTTGACGGAATCCGATGTCATTAAGTTTTAACGAGTCTGACAAAGGGAGAACTCGGCGTCTTTTCATGTTTAGAGAGTTTGAAAAGACAACAATAAGGGAACTCCAGGGGTGTCCTTTTTCGTAAATTTGTGTCTCTCGAGCCCGAAAAAGTATAAAACAATGCTCGAAAGAACCACCCGATCATTACGACTGAGGAGTACTTTTCATAAGTAGTGACTTTGATCTGAAAAAAGTAAAAAAAGCGATCAAACCCACGTCGCTTCATGACCATTAACGAACCGGAAATGACAAGGGTCCAACGATCTTTTCGTTTTTAAACGGTTGGAAAAGGGTTTAAAGACGACCGCCTCTCATGTCCATATAATGAGTCAAGAGGACCAAATCAGCATTCTTTTCACATTTTAGGGGGTCAGAAAAGAGAAAAAGATGACTCCAAAGTGACATTTTCGTGTATTTGCCGAGTCCGAAAAAGTATAAAATACAACTTGTTTCGCCATGAAAGCTGCATAAACACCTGTCACTGCACAAAAATTGGCGTAAAATCCATTTTCAATACAAATATTCATAAAATGACTTTTAAAAGCCTATTTAGGGGTCAAAAGGCTATAAAATGGTGAAAATGGTAAATAAAAATTACTTTTCACTTTTTACCTTTGAAGAGAGACATTAGGGCTTTTTGCAGTGCGGTCTTCAGTTGGTGATTTCGACCAATCCAGTGGACCATTTCGAGCACCGTCAGTGCCAAGTAATAGGTCTCGTCCTTAGCTTCATTTTCATCCATTTAGAATTTGATTTTTATTGCATTTTCATCTCCCATGGCGCTAAATCTTTAAGGAGGAGATCCATGTCCAAGTAATCAAGGAGAGAGAGGCTTGTTCCCATCCCCTACAAGCTTTGCAAGGCATGTGTTGCTGATCACCCAGCCAAAGGAGGATTTGACATCAAAACTTGGTTGTATTCTCTTTTGTTTATCAAAAATAATAGACGACTATCATTATGGTTCCACTCATGTGTCTTTGTTAAGATGTTTGAGTCGTATCCTTTCTAACTGATACATAGTTGCATTTCTTGGATTTTATGCTCGTATTTGTCTTGTTCTTTGCATGTGCAGGTGTCCATTCACGAGGATCATGAGGATTGTAACCAGCTGAAGTGAAAGAACGGAAGTGACGGCTCTTCTACGAATATAAGAATTGGATTCGAGGTAGGCTCTCATCATTAGCCTTACTTTTCAATTAGGAACCTGCGTGTTAGCGTTGTTTGATTGTTGCTAGACCCCATTTAGGCTAGTGGGATCACCTTTGTCCATAGAGGGGATTTACCTGTACAACAATTTGGCGACTCCGCTGGGGACCCTGACCTTGCCCTGTGAAAGGGAGAGGATTGGGATGAGGAGATTGGTACGTCCTCATTTTTTGATTTTGTTTCTATGATTTTTTTTGTTAGTATATGCTTGTCCTAATGACTTTTATATGCACATGCAGATGTCGGCCCAGAGCATCCAGCTGGCCTGTCTCCCATTGCAAGGAGACATCCAGTAGCAACAATAGTGGGAGCAGATCCTCAGGAGGAGGGTGGTGATAGAGGGGAGCTCATCTAGAACCTCGAGGTTATCACTCGAGGGATCCCAGATTATATTCGGCTAGCGGATGTCCTGCTAGTGTACCAGAGGCATACAGTAGGGGTGCCAACTCGCATCCACCAGCTCCTGAGGCATCTAGTGCGAGCGGTGACGTGCTACCATGAGCACCACCGAGACTAGATATCTAGGATTTTCCTTTCATGCATGTTTTTTGAGAGACATGTTGTCTCCGGATGTATTCAGACAAACATGTATTATTTTTTTTTGATGATGCACGAGGTGCAAACATTTTGGACACACATATATATATACATATGTTTTATGGTTTATTGTACTTTATGCTTCTTATGTTATGTTGAATCACATGTTATGCAAATGCCTGTCCAACACATAATTAACTAATGCATCGGTTAACGTATTAATTCGTCTTGGAATATGCTGATAAGTAATGAAATCAAAATCCATTTCTAATAACTGAACACGTAAATAAAACCTTAAAATCCGATGATCTCTCACGGAATAATGCCCGTTGAGTTGGTGGACTACAGGTTGAGAGTCCAAGTTCACAACCAATGTGCGAATGTCGAGGTTAATCGCCTCAGCTAATAATTCAATCACAACACTATATTCCACAACATTGTTCATTGTACAACCTAGACAAACCCCTTGAATGTCTACTAACTCACCATGAGGATTGTATATCACCCATGCCGTAGATGACAAGCTGAGTGTACCACGGGAAGCACCATCAGCGAAACCAATGTAAGGCAATCCAGAAATCTGTTCAAGAAGAAAAAGACACAATAAGCGAAAATCATGCCGACATACCAAGATAAAAATATAAAAGCATGCACACACAACACATTTGTTGAAAGCACACGTATGTACAAAAAGAGAGTGCTTGGACTCATGCATAGTATTTTTTAAGATAAAGCCCATTTCGAGGCTTATCCAGGGGATTTCCTTCATAATCAATAAGCTCGTAGGCGCTTTTTTGCCAAACTCTTTTCATAATGTAGGGACCATGCCACATAGGCTCAAATTTTCTTGCCCCCAACTTATCATTAGCTTGATCGTAGAGTAGTACTAGGTCTCCCTCAATGAAAGAGCGGGGGTTAACAGTATTATTGAAGTGAGTTTTCACTCGCTTCTTCTGAGCTTCAATAGCTAAGGAGGGTAGACAATGAGTCTCATCCAGCCGTTCTAAGTAAAGAAGATGCTTTTCTACTGGAGTAGTATCAGGGAGAAATTCGATGACTATCTTTAATGAAGGAATCTCACACTCAATAGGAAGGGTCACCTCCAGTCCATAAACTAACTGAAAGGGAGTGAAACCGGTGGCATCCTTCACGGAGGTACGGTAGGCCCACAAAGTAGAGAACAACATCAGATGCTAATTGGACTTATGCATGCCAATAGTTCGTTGAAGCATCATGACCAAAACCTTGTTCACAGCTTCCACTTGACCGTTTTCCTGAGGATAGTACGCAGTCGAACTATCATGCTTGAGGCCCAACTGGGTTGTTAACTCGGTCATCATGTGATTACGAAAATGCTTTCCGTGATCAGTGACAATGGCTTGGGGTACTCCGAACCGTGAAATAACATGGTTGAACAAAAACTGTGTCGCGGTGTGATCGCCTTCTGACAATGTAGGCATCGCCTCGGCCCATTTCGTGAAATAATCAACAACAACGATGATGTACCCATGCCCCCTGGCCGAGCAAGGGTTACAAGTCACATAATCGATGCCCCATTTGGCAAAAGGGCCGACAGTTACAACGGGGTGCAGTGGAGCAGGGGGTGCACGCATCTTCCATTGGTAAATCTGGCACTCATGACATGAACGGATAGCAAGAATGCAATCCTTGAAAATGGAGGGCTAGAAATAGCCAACACGGAGGATTTTCTATGCAGTGGCATATCCACACATGCAACCACCACACACACTAGAGTGGCAGTCATTCAAAACTCTCTCTGCTTCTTCAAGAGTCAAGCATCGACGAAGAACATAATCAACACCGAGACGGTACAGGGTGTCCCCAACGATACGATATGGTTGGGCTTGATTTCGGATCTGTCGACGAGCATCCTTGGAGGTCTCGGGACAGAAGGAGGACATTTGCAAGTAGACAATAATATCCCCATACCAGGGATCGAGGGTGCTAATGAGGAAGAGAGTTTCATCTGGAATGGAATCCTCTAACTGAGAGGAGGCAGCGGTAGATGGAAAAGAACACAATAACTCGGCGAAGACAAGTGATTTCTTATACTTGGCAGCAGTAAATTCCAAGTCAAACTCTTGGAGGATGACTATCCACTTCGAGTATTTTCCCCCCAACAATTGGCATGATAGAATGTAGGTCATAGGGTTGCAATCATAGATCAAGGTCGTGGTACGCAACAAGATGTAATGATGGAAGCGTTGCACAGCGCAAACAATGGCTAGTGCCAACTTCTCAACATGAGCATATCGAGATTCAGTGTCTAACAATTTGTGGCTAAGGTAATAGATAACGTGTTCAGTTCCATCATCATCATCCTGAACCAGAGCCATACCGATGGTGGTGTCAGCAGCAGCTAGATCCAATGTGTAATCGCGATGATAATTCGGAGGCCGCAACAAAGGGGCAGAAACCAAAAGAGTTTTAAGATGTGTAAAAGACTCTTCAGCTATGGCATCCCATCGAAATGGGGTGTCGCACTTGAGTAACTGCGTGAAACCTTTTTCCAACTTGGCATAATTCGAGATGAATCATCGTAAAAAATTTGCTTTACCCTACAACCTCTGCATTTGCCGCAAAGAAGCAGGGGGAGGAAGATTCCAAATGGCTTCAACTTTAAGGGGATCCAAGCGGATGCCCTCTCGAGAGACGATGAACCCGAGAAGTCGACCAGATTCTACGTAGAAGACACATTTATGCAGATTAAGTCGGATATTGTAGTGTCGACAGCGGAGAAAAATATCACGGAGATGCAACAGATGGTCTTGGCGCTTAGCCGAATGAGCGGGAAGGTTAGCCAGATAAGGCTGTACGATGTGCCGGATATCATGAAAGGCGTAAGACATTGCACATTGAAAAGTGGCACCGACATTCTTGAGACTGAAAGGGAGCTTTTTATAAGCGAAAGTACCCCACGGACAGATAAAGGCCCTCTTGTGTTGATCAGTGGGCACGATATTAATCTAGTTGTAGCCAGAAAAGCCATCCATGAATGAATATATCTCACTCCCCGCACACTCATCAATGATATGGTCAATGAATGGTGTGGGGTAGTTATCTTTTGGGCAGGCTCGGTTAATATCGCGATAATCGACACAGACGCGAATAGTACCCTGCTTCTTATCTACAGGGACAATATTAGAGACCCATTCTGTGAGTGGGATAGGGTAAATGAAACCAGCTTTAAGAAGTTTTTCAACTTCCGCTTTGACTACTGCAGCCTTGCGGGGGTGCACAGGGCGTAAACGCTGAGAAATAGGTTTGGCTCCTGGATACATAGGTATCTCATGTGCTACGATGTTTGGATCAATGCCAGTCATCTCTTCATACGACCATGCAAAGACGTCACGAAACTCACGAAAAAGAGCTATATAGATTTGAATTTCCTCAGGAGTGCAAGTGACTCCTATGTAGATGTTCTCGAAAATCCCTGGTTTGATAGAGATGTCGATAGGTTGGGTCTGCGTAATGTTCCAAAAATTTCCTTCAGACGATACTTGATAGACCTGAATAGGCGTCTGAAGGGGTTCTGAAGGGAGACACAGAGCAAACCGCTTGAGGCAAGCCAACGTTTCCCGAAGGGTAGGGAGAAACGAGGAATGGTGATGAAGATTGAACCATGGAGGTTCCTCGAGAGACATGGTCTCTATGATGGCTTCGTCAGAAGGAAATATTTCCTTTAATGGATCCAAGGAGGCACATTCTCCAAGCCAAGGGGAATAGTCATATGAGTCAAGAGCTCTGGTTAAAGAAGCAGATTCAGCAGGAGGAGCCAATACAACAACGATTTTGATGTAGTTGAGCTCGACGGGACTTAACGGCATCTCCTCACCCCATGATTCTATCTAGTCGATGGGGGAGAGGACCCAGGGATCAGAATGAACCAAAATCATACTGATGGAGGCCAGGTTTGGAGGTGGGAGTGAGAAAACACTCATGAGGGTGGGATCTTTGAAGAGCCCAGCTCCCACACTCTCGAAAGGGATGGAGGTATGCTCCACGAAAGGCACATTGCCTTCAGAAGAAGAAGCAAAGAAGGAGAGCTGGTCTACCGTGACAATTTTCCCCTGGTGAGGGAAACAAATAACACGGAAGAGGGATGAAGCCACGACACGCATGGCATACGTCCAACTCTGGCCCAGAAGGAGGTTGTAAGTAAGATTTGCATCAACGAACTCAACTTCTACTTCAACGGTTTTCCCTTCTAAAGTAATCGGAAATCATTGAAGAATACCATAGGGATGATATTCTCTCCCATCAAAGGCTTCCAACGTCGTAGGAGACTGGCTCAAAGTCGGAGACTCGATCGCTTTCCAACAAGCAATAGACATGATGCAAGTTGATGCGCCTTCATCAATAACTGTATGATGGATCGTTTTCGAATTGATGATGACTTGTATGAGAAAGGCGATCTGATGAGGTAGCCTTGGGACATGGCTCTCGAGATCAAAGGTGATCAAATATGAATCTACAGTTTCGATGCCACCGATGGCCGATAGCAGGGACTTCCTCTGAGGGGGGCAGCTCTGGAAAACTTCTAAAGCGGACATAGCCGACAAAGCCTGCACTAAGTCCTCAACTATGCTATAGTGCTGGGTAGCACGAGCATTTGGGTTGTAAGATGATCTCCTGAGTACTCCTTTGGGAGGGGGTCAGATTGTCGTCTCAGTACTTGGTATCTCAATGTGGAGTGGACCAGAACTGGACGAAGGAGCACTTGAGGGAACCTCACGCTCCTTCCCAGTAGACGATGGATACTCCTTTGTTCGAGTCGTTATATGAACGGGAATGGATCCAGCCATGAAGACTTGGGAACCAAAGGGAGATGAAGACGAAGATGGATCAGCCACCATTTGAGTCTATTAAGAGGGGAAAGGTTCTTTTAGAACCACAAGAATCCCAAGGGAACCTTTCAATAAACGACTAACCTCTGACCACCTCGAGCAGTCTTTGGTGTAGTGATCCTCATCACAAACGAGACATGGATACTTGGGTTTGTGCTTGGCTCCTTCCTCGGATGGGGGTTTGGAGGAATCCTGTTTAGGTTGCTCAGACTTATTCTTTGCTTTCCCCTTTTTCTTTCCTTTTGAGGCCTTGTTTGCCGTGGTGGACTATACGACGTTAACCTCGGAAGTACTTCCAAAATTAGAACCTGAGAAGTGTTTTCGCTAGAAGCATTCGGTTTTGGCTTCTGAGGGTTCGAGGATGATTTTTTCAACAACGGATTGACAGATCCAATGACCCCATCAACAGATGGCTTTGGTGGAGCTTTGGATGTACCATGTCTCGAGGCATCAGGAAAATACTCATATAAAGTACCTGACTGAGAGTAAACTAAGTCAAGGTACTGAGCACGGGCAATAGCTTGCTCTTCAGTCACGCAAGCTCCCATGGCAATGTCCCATGCAATCTTAGGGACAAATGAAGTTGTGAACCAATTGGTGAGGAGTTGATCAGGAATCCATAACTTGATCAACCGATGATGCCTTCTCCATTCATGTATGTGATCAAATATGTGCATAGTCGTGTCGTGCTTGAGAGACGTAAGGAGATGAGTTCCTGTCTCGTACATAATGGGTAAGTGAAAATGAGTGAGGAATGCCATTGCCAATGAATTGAAATCTTGAAAAGATGCACGGGTCAATTCAATGTACCATTTAGGAGCGGAGCCGGTGAGAGTCCTTTGGAACAGGCGAAGCCGAACTGAATCATCAAGCCATGAATTGGACGAACACCAAAGGTGATAAGTCATTACATAGGCTTGAGGATCCTCTCCAGCTTTGCCATCGAATTTGGGACAATCGTCGGGTATCTTAGTTGGAATTGGTGGCCATTGTGGATTATGCAAAATAGGATCATTGGTTAACTTCGACACATCGGGCAGTTCCAATGTTGCTAGAAATGGTAGCTGTGGGTTGAAGGACATTTGTGGATATGAGGTAGGGCCAGAGTTCCATCCAGTTGCTAGATGCCCCCATTGACCTTGTCTGGACGGACCAGGTCCAAAAGGACCTTGTCCATAGGAACTCTGTCCATAAGGGTTATATCCATAACTGGATGGTTGATTCTGGATCTACCCCCTAGCACCCCATTGATTACCATACTGACCTGCAGGAGCAACATTGGGTTGCTGATAATTTTGATAAGGAGTGGCCTGTGGCTGTTGATAATTTTGATATGGGGCAAATTGATTTTTCCCTTGGGGTTGCTGGTATCCATATGGTTGCTGGGATCCATATTGAGCCTGGGAACTAGGCTGAGTTTGATAAGAAGGTTGGGATTGATACCCACCTTTTGATTGGAGACTAGTTTGATTCTGGGGCTAATAATCAGGTTGAGCTTGAGAAGCATGACCCATCTGCATGCCCAGTTGAGCAGGCCCAAAGAGATATCCTTACAAAGACTGAGGTTGGGCCATCTGGCTGGAAGGTTGTCCTAGTTGGATCTGAGATGGACCTACTTGCCCAGAAGGTTGAGCTTGCTGGGTGTTTGGTTGTCCTTGCGCAACTGAAGATTGTCCTTGTAGACCAGATGGCTGACCAGGCAGAGCAGTGGGCTGGCCTTGCTGCATGTAAGGTTGGCCACCCTGCCCAGAAGGGTATCCTTGCTGGGTTCCAGGTTGTCCTTGTTGCACGTAAGGTTGTCCCAGATTCCCGAAGGGTATCCTTGCTGGACTCCAGGTTGTCCTTGTTGAGCATAAGGTTGTCCCGGGTTTCCAGAAGGTTTCCCAAGATAGGTAAAATATGGACCACCAGAGGCCAAAGGTTGTCCCTGGGAGGGTTGTCCTTGTGAGCCTCCAGGTTGCCCTAGATAGGTTTGGCCGTAATAATGCTGCCCATAATTAGGTTGTGTGTAGGATGGCTGACCTTGGTATGAAGGTCCTTGATACGGCTGCCCTTGATCCAGACAAAATTGGCCACCACCATAACCAGTGGTACCCCAAGCAACATTCAACGGAATTGAAGACTCAACCGTGGGTTGAGCTGGCAAGGAGGTATACAAATGATGACCTATAGGGTCATAATAGGGGCCTTGCGCACCTGGATTTTGGAGAGCATGCAAGTATTGATAATATGCCCCCCCTACTGAAATGGCATCAGAAGAAGGTGGGGCACTGCTTGCAGGATGAACAACTCTGGCAGCATGCACCGATTGACCACTATGTACTGGACCACAGGATGGGCCAACAACAGTAGTTACGACAGAAGATGTCGTAACGGCACTAGCAAATGGAGTTGATGATGCGACACAAACGGTCGGATTGGTCGAAACTGACATGACAGCGGTGTGGTGAACTTGGGAAACAAAAGATACTGTAGTAGGAACGATGTTATTATCCCACATAGAAGAGGAATTCCCAGAGCCCATGGCATCCGTCAGAGATCTATAGCGCGCAGGCACTGTAATACCGAGAGTTGTAACAGTGTAGGGCGTAGATATGACCAGGGATGTGGCCGGGATAGGAGTCTCAATACTTGACATAACAGGTGTTCCACTGGATACAGGAGATGTGTCTTCCATATCAGAAGAAGCCATCGAGGTCGAAACACCAGTAGGGGTAGAGGGAAAATCCTCTTCGGAAGGCTCCCAAATAGGGTTCCAAAACAAATCTTAAAGCTCATCCTCTGGAGAACGAGAGTTCAACGGTTGGACACTTGGAATAACAGGGAAAGTATCACCACAAACCAGTGTCTCAGGAGTAGCAGAAGAAGGAGACCCTTGGTCACTCAGGACGGGAGACAGGATCGATGGATCCGCCAGGATGATTGAATCAAACAAAAATCCTAGACAAGATAACGATAAAAGACCCTACTCAAAACTAATGCAAACAAGATCTAATAAGGTAAATGTAATCGTGGTCGAATAAATTTTTAAGACATTAGGACACAACTTGACCTTTTCATGTTTTAAGAGTCGAGAAAAGGACAAAATATGACTCTAGTCGCCTTTGAATATTTAGTGAGCCCGAAGTGACAAATTCTCAAGTGAGCCTTTTCTTTTAAGGAGTCCGAAAGATCAAAAAATGACTACTCTGGAGAAATTAGGCAAGGGGTTTACCAGACAATCCGTAAAACCGCATATACACCTTAGCAATCATATGAAAGCCAAGGACTTTATGTACGGCGGTAAATCTTCCCGAATGTTGTGTTCGGTGCATTACGGGCTATAAGGCGGCAGACACGGCTTCCTATGGATGAAGGATGATAACCTAGAGGAGTCTCCCCATATATACGTGATGGTATGTGGGAGCACAAGTCTGTACTAGACCACACTTGAGTCACACAAGGAGGAATCACCCAACCTTAATGTGAGAACAAAAGTGACTAGGTTTAACGACACCGGAGCATGTCTCTAGCCTAGACCTCTAGAATGTGAGCATTATGTTCCAATGCATATTTATTTTAAAGTTTACCTTGAGTTAAGTTTCGGTTTTCAGGTCCTACCATATGTAATTTCTCAAAATACCTAAATGCAATCTATATGCCAAAACATGTCATTCCATTCAATGAATGCTAATTACAAGAGAGTTAAAGAGCTTTCATGCAAACGAAACGATCACAAGCAACAAAGAGTTTCCCTAATGCAGCTAATGAAAATCAATAAACTTTTCTTTAAGATCACTAAATCACTAATCGAAATGAAAATCCCTAATTTTCATTAACTGATTCAAAGCAAAACAGATTTTCTTTTCAATAATGGCAAAATGCACTAAAGAACTTTTGAGAAGTAACACAAACAAATTCTAACCAATACACACACGTTCAGTTCCTCAAAACACAAATGAAATATCCAAAGAATCAAAAAGTTCCAAAGATAACAATGAGCCGTGTGATCTGAGCTCAATGTGAGATGAAGCAGAATTCAAGTGAAGACGAAGCAAATCACTTAAACAACGCAACAAAATGATTCACAACTACCAAACAAGTGTAAGGGAGCAAAAAAGAGAGTCGACTAGACAACAAAAAGATCAAAACACCTTAGGAAGGCTCGATTCACAAGGCCACTAGATGCCCTAGGGCTAGAAATGAAAAATCGATAGAAAAAAGAAAACACCCAAAGGGTAGCGATCGAAACTAGTCAAATCACACTCCAACACACTTAAGTAGTGTAATAAAGGTACTTAGGACAAAACCAAAGCTCAAAAATTTAAGAACCAAGAAAACTTCAAAAGTTTACAGGCCTGGTGCGACTGTCAGGCTGCAACTAGCACCTTTCAGGGATTGGCACGGGTTGTAAGTGTGCAACATGCACCAACTAGCGCGACTGTCATGCTATAAACTAGTGTCAGTCAAGTTTGCTATGGAAAAATAAAAAAAACAAAAGAGCCAAGGCTAAACCAGCAATTCCTAAGTACTCTCAAGAGGCAAAACAACACAGGTATCCAACCCAGAAAACTAAACAAGGGGGAGAAACCAAGGAAACAGTCAAGGAACAAGGCTAGTCCCAAGTCGTTTAGTTTGCAAACCAAACTAGAGATGGACTGAAGTAGCATTGATCTACTTCGCTAATGCAAAGCAATATTGTTTCGAAGGCTATCTAGCCAGACTTCAAGCTCCGTCTAAAGTTTACAAATCAAACAACAAGACAAGATAAACAAACAAGGCAAAAGCCAACTCCCTAGTGGAGTCGCCAAATTGTTGTACAGGTAAATCCCCTCTATGGAAAAAGGCGATCCCACTAGCCTAAATGGGGTCTAGAAAAAATCAAACAACGCTAACAAGCAGGTTCCTAATTGCAAAGTAAGGCTAATGATGAGAGCCTACCTCAAATCCAACGCTTATATTCGTAGAAGAGTCGTCGCTTCCATTCTTTTTCTTCAGCTGGTTACAATCCTCACGATCCTCGTGAATAGACACCCGCACATGCAAAGAACAAGACAAATACGAGCCTAAAATCCAAGAAATGCAACTATGTATCAGTCAGAAAGGATACAACTCAAAAATCATAATAAAGACACATGAGTGGAACCATAATTCTAGTCGTCTATTATTATTGATAAACAAAAGAGAATACAACCAAGTTCTGACGTCAAATCCTCCTTTGGCTAGGTGATCAGCAACACATGCCTTGCAAAGCTTGTAGGGAATGGGAACAAGCCTCTCTCTCCTTGATTACTTGGACATGGATCTCCTCCTTAAAGATTTAGCCTCACAGGAATGAACAAGGCCTCTTGCAAGATGAGCTCAGCAATTCTCAGACTTTGGGGCTTAGATTTGGGAACTTGAAAAATAGAATTACTAACTAGCTTGTCAAAGGGAAAGGAACAAGCTTATATAGAGGTAGGAGGAGTAGATAAGACCATCCAATTGATTCATGGGATTGTCCTTATCATTAGGAAGCTTCCATGAGAGGTGGAGAACTACTTCCCTCCTTGGGAGATACGAAGCGCAACTGAACTAACTCAAACTGGAATCAGTTCATGGATAGGTTAGAAGGAACCTTCGGAAGTTTGGTTGTTAAAAAAT
The DNA here is from genome assembly GCA_000404065.3 of Pinus taeda. Lineage (NCBI taxonomy): Eukaryota > Viridiplantae > Streptophyta > Pinopsida > Pinales > Pinaceae > Pinus > Pinus taeda. Next base: position 164,054 of record APFE030559490.1, read on the forward strand.
TTACCCAACTGGGTTGGCACTAGTGCGACTCTGAGATAGAGCGCCATCTAGCATGCCCTCTTTGGAGGATTTCCCCCATTGGCATGAGTGATACACTGTGGAACAACACCAATGGGGAAAGGGCTACATTTTTGGGTATTTTGTAGAAGGTGTCTTCAGGGCATATGGAGTACATACTTTAAGAGATACAATGCAAGTGTTTTCAAGTTATGTCACTTCTCACAGGTCCCAGAATAGGTCCTCCAAAGTACGGGAGAAGGGGTAACAAGGACGGTGACAAAATACTGTGTAACACTCCTAATGAGACACCTACCCCCTTGTGTATGAACCTTATTTTGAGGATTCGATCAGAGGATCTTGAAAGACCCTTACCTTACAAATGTTTCTTCCTTTGAGGATGGAGGCCTTCTAAGAATTTTGATCATGATCAATCATTTTTTCATTGTGGATGAGACCCTATAATAGGTATGCTCCTTCTATGTGAATACCTTGAGCTATATCTACACCATGCTTCTATATTCTATAAGATATCTTTAACCACACAATCTGTTCTATTTCTATATGCTCCTATACTACTCAAAACTTTTAAAGAAGACTTTAAGAAAAGAGGTTGACTTAGTCATAGGAGGATCTTCCTTCTTTTTCTTCTTGTCGTCTTTGTTCACTTCTTGAGTTACATTTGCTTCTTCCATTTTTATCTTCTTGTTATTGTCCTTCTTAATTTTAGGACAATCCCTTTTGTAGCATCCATATTCTTGGCATCCAAATCATTGTACTTTGGACATGTAGTGGTCCCAACCAGTTTGTTACTTTCCTTGCAAAAAGGAATTGAGGTATACTCAGAAGGGGACATATACTTACTTGATAGAGTTTGAGATGTAGTGAACTTTCTTTCTTATTGAAGACTTGATAGCTTGCCTTCCTTATATCTTGATTTTCTTCAAGTTGCTTTCTTCAAATGGACTTTCTTTATGAATTTACTCGTAGTTCCTTTGATTTTTCAAGATGGTGTAGCTTGATTTAGGTCCCTCTTTGATTTGTTCTTATTGTAGGTGCCTTTATACAAGGCATTTCTTCTTGATTTGTAGTCTTCCATGATGAATGATAGATGGTAGTCCTTCTTGTCCTTGATGTGATTGAGACTTCTTGGCTTGATTCTTCAACCTTGCAGATGTTCTTGAGATTCCCTTTCCTTGATGTGTCACCTTAGCTCCGATACCGCGTTGAAGAATCTTGGGCAATGGGGTATAGTGGGATTCTTCAAGACTTGATAACAATTTGTGAAGACCTTTTACAATTTATCTTGTTATCTTAATCTTCTTCTCTTCTTATTAATGCATATGTGTTTACTTTATCAAACTAGTTCCAAAAACATAAGAACAAGAACACAGTATGTTGGCTCTCTGCCATGGAAAAACCTCTCTCTCTCTCTGAGAGGAAAACCCTTTCATAAATTTCTCTTATTGAGGCTTCTTTTTGGTCATTGCGAAGCCCTAGACCCTTGACAATAATATCCTCCAAGTACAAGTCAAGTCCTTCCTCCTCTCTGCACTTTGTTTCTTTGGCACTTGGTTCCCCAGCACTGTGTCCTTCTTTCAACTTTTGATAGTCCTTGGTGGACTAGCTATAGAAGAGATCCTTTACCAATGAAGAAACCTTCATTCTCTTGACCAACCAAGCCTTCTTCTTGACGTGAGGTTGCATACTCAATGTACACCAAGTTTACTACATCTGGGGTGATTTCCATCATGATGAGACATGGAAACCCCAAATTTCCTGCACTTGGGAGGCTTTCGACAAGGCGGGACATGGAATCCCCAAGTTCCCTACAATTTGGAGACTTTTGTCGAGGAGGGACTGGGAGACCCCATGTCACACTCCTATCTTAGTGGTGGTATTTCAACCACACATAAGTGGGTGTGACACTACTATACGTTTTCCTTTTACCATTACTTGAGTACACGGTCTATGCCTACTTCAACACTTAGTCAATTTTCCAATAAGTGTTCTTCACAATGAAGCAAAAATAACTTACGATTAGTTTATCTTCTTCAATTATTATTTCAACCCGTCGTGTCATGTGGTCTTGCTGCATTTCCCGTGGCCTGTACAACACAACTCCACACCTGAATTGCGAACCTGTCCACCCAACTTTCCATTCTGTGGCACCTAAACACTGCCCGTCGATGCGGTCCATAGTGAGGGCACATGGCCCGTACGCAGTGTGGCCTGCTTCCCGGTTGGCAAATCGCCCCACTCTACCTGTCCACACTACCAAGTCTAACCCGCCCACTATAATCCACCCATTGGTGCGGCCCTCTTACCTGCATCCTTCTCTTCCTTCTATTTTTTCTCAACCCCTTCCTTCACACTTGTTATGAGATGTGGAAGTTTGAGTTCGATGTCCCTTCTTCGAATTCCATCCTCCTTACTTCTACACATCCTTTCGCCCAAGGGCCTTGTCTCTCGGGGATAACAAGGGTTGGATCCATCAACATGCATGCCTAGTTGACCTACCACATAACCTCGACACACCCCATTCCAATGAACTACCACGTCCCTTCGTGTGCATCATCACACCCATGGGTCTACTCCAACACTTAGCCAATTACACACATCGCCACACGTTGCACACCTGCTCGCGTCCCAACTTGTCCCCACGTGGTCACCTCTTTCATCCGAGCACCCAACAAGGGTCACCTGCGTGCCTTCCACCAGTGACTCACCCATCGTGCATGTACTGCTATGAGTGTGCCCATCACCGTCGCGCATAAGTGAATTTCATGCCAAGTCTTCACATATAACCAAATTCTCACCTGAATCGCATATAACCGAATGCGGGGGCCCGTACTATGGGTTCAGTCTTTCAACTCTTGAGTGCTCCCAACATGAATGCATGATAACCCAACTCCCCCATGTATGCGGTAGAGGTTTCCAGCGAGATGGGACATGGAAACCCTAGATTTCGCGCACTTGGGCAACTGTCGTCTCGACGGGGTAGTGAAACCCAACTTTCCCCGCACTTGTACGGATCCTGTGGCAATGAGGCATGCAAACCCGAAGTTCAGAAGGCAGACCATGCAAGTGGTTTCCATCTCGTCGTGAAATGGAAACCTCAAGTTTGTAAGAACTTGGAGGTTCTTCATCATTCCACAACATGGAAACCATGAGTTCCATAAACTTGGACGATTTCGATCGTGTTGTGACATGGAAACGCAAGTTCCTCACATCAGGGTTGCGTTTTTGCCCAGGCGTGAGATGGAGACCCCAAAGATTCTCTGAATTAAGCAGTTTCCCTCATGCCATGAAACAGAATCCTCCGAGTTCCATAGACTTGAGTGGTTCTCTATCGTTATGTGGCATGGAAATCTGAGTTCCCTACACCGAGGTTACGATTTCTATCATGGTGGGACATGGGAGACCTTGAGTTTGCCATAATTGGGTGGTTTCCATCATTCCACGAAATGGAAAGCCCCATGTTCGATAGACTTGAGCGGTCGTTCCCTATCGCATGATGACATGGAAACTTGAAGCTCCCCAAACTTGGGCGGTCATTCCCTGTTGCACGATGACATGGAAACCCAAAGCTCCCCAGACTTGGGTGGCAGTTTTAGCCACGACAAGAGTGAACCTCACATTTCCTAGACTTGGGTAGAAATTTCTATCATGACGCAAAATGGAAACCCCGTGTGTCCATTGACTTGGGTAGCAGTTTCCATTGCGCTGTGAAATGGACACCTCCAGTTCCCCAGACTTTGGCGGATTTTGTCGCCCCACAACATGGAAATCCAAAGTTCCACAAACTCTCGGGTGAGTCAGGGTCTGCCACAACATGGAAACCATAGGTTTCCCAGACTTGGGTGGTTTTTTTCGGTGGTTCTTGCCACACCATGACATGGAAACCACAAGTTTCCTAGACTTGTGTAGTGGTTTTAAAACACTCGAAGTTCCCCAGACTTGCGAGCTGGTTTGAATTGTCATGGAAACCCCAAGTTCCCCACGTTGCGGTATTGTTGAAAACCCCGTGTTGCCATCATGCCGTAAAATGTGGAAACACGCGGTTCCATCAAGGGCGGGACTCAAAAACCCCAAGTTTCCCCAGACTTGGGCATCGCTGATTTCTGTTGTGGCACAACATGGAAATTCCAGGTTTCCCAGGCTCGGGTGCCAGGGTGCAACATGGAAACCCCAATTTTCCCAGGCTTGGGCACCAAGGCATGACATGGAAACCCCAAGTTTCCCTAAGCTTGGGTACCATAGGTTCCAACCATGGTGCGACATGGAAACCGCAAGTTTCCCCAGGTTTGGGCACCGGAGCGTGACATGGAAACCCCATATTTTGGGCACAACATGGAAACCCCAAATTTTTTGCTCCCGGTGGAAGCCCCAAGTTTTAGGTGCTAAGTGGAAACCCCAAATTTTGGGCACGACATGGAAACCCCAATTTTTTTTGTGTCAGGCAGAAGCCACAAGTTTTAGGCTCCGAGTGGAAACCCAAACTTTTAGGCGCGACATGGAAACTCCAATTTTTTTGTGTATGGTGGAAACCCTAAATTTTAGGCACTAGGTGGAAACCCCAAATTTTGGGCACTAGGGCACGACATGGAAACCCATATTTTTCCCATGCTTGGGTGCCTTTTTTTTCAGAACATGGAAACCCCAAATTTTGAGTGCCAGGGCGTGACATGGAAACCCCAAAAATTTTGGCACCAGGGTGCGACATGGAAACCAAAAAATTTTGGGCACCAGAGCGTGACATGGAAACCCCAATTTTCCCGGGCTTCGACAAATTTTCCGTCGTAGTGTGGAAACCCCAAATTTCCTGCCCCTAAGCAATAAAAAATTGTCATCTGGAGGAAGAGGCAAAGGCACAAGAGTGGGAGGGCTGTCTGGATTTGTTTGTGACAAGAGCGAAGCTCTGAATCGAGGCGACCAAGGGGTGAATCTCAGTGGATCCTGACAGCAAGGCCACTTTGCCACTTACAATACCTGTCGCATATTTAAGTTTTTTGCAAAGGATTCTTCTCAACGACCATTTGGAATTGAAATTCAAAGTTGCCCCGACCGAGATGATTCATGTCACAGTTTGCAAATGACACGGGCCCCTAGGGGTGACAAAGCGATGCCCCTACTGCAGGTTGAGATACAGTCAAAGAGGGACATGCACTGCTTCTAGTGCGGATTCTAACTTAGAGGCATCCAGTAATAATTTGACACATGGTAGCTTCATGCCACTAGATTTTCAACCAAGCGTGATGAGCAATTGTTTGAATGAATGGTTCCTATCATACTAAGTTGAATTACTATTGCGGTGCAGTTCATTAGTAGGGTACAACTAACCTGTCTCATCATGGTCTAAACCCAGCTCACATTCCCTATTGGTGGGTGAACAATCCAACGCTTGGTGAATTCTACTTCAATGATAGGAAGAGCCAACATCGAAGGATCAAAAATCAATGTCACTATGAACGCTTGGCTACCACAAGCCAGCTATCACTGTGGTAACTTTTCTGACACCTCTAGCTTCAAGTTTTGAAAATCTAAAGGACCGATAGGCCATGCTTTCATGGTTTGTATTCGTACTAAAAATAAAAATCAAATGAGCTTTTACCCTTTTGTTCCACATGAGATTTATGTTCTCGTTGAGCTCATCTTCGGACACCTGCGTTATCTTTTAATAGATGTGCTGACCCAGCCAAAGTCCCCAGCTGACAATGTCTTCCACCTGGATCGACCCGCCGAAATGTACCTTAAGGCTAAAAATAGGGGCAGTGCCCCATATCTTCCCCATGGAATAACTAAAATAACGTTAAAAGTAGTGGTATTTCACTTGCGCTGAAAATGGCTCCCTCTTATTCTACACCTCTCAAGTCATTTCACAAAGTCAGACTAGAGTCAAGCTCAACATGATCTTCTTTCCTCGATGATTCTGCCAAGCCCATTCCCTTGGCTATGGTTTCACTAGATAGTAGATAGGGATAGTGGGAATCTCGTTAATCCATTCATGCATGTCACAGTTACTCCTTCCATTTTCCTGTGCTTGGTTGAATTTCTTCACTTTGACATTTAGAGCACTGGGCATAAATCACATTGCGTTAGCATCCGTAGGGACCATCACAATCCTTTGTTTTAATTAAACAGTCAGATTCCCCTTGTCCATACCAGTTCTGAGTTGATTGTTTGACACCTAGTGAAAAGCCCCCGGCAAGGGGCATTCTATGCTCGTAGCCCAATCGGCACGCGATTTCCTGCCCTCGCCGCGAGAGCTACTCAGGCAGACTGCTGATAGCCAACAAGTTGAGGGTGTAGACCCCTAGGTCCAACCCTCAGAGCCAATCCTTTTCTCAAAGTTATGGATCTGTTTTTCTGACTTCCCTTACCTACAATGTTCTGTTGACCAGAGGTTGTTCACCTTGGAGACTTGATGTGGTTATGAGTATGACCGGGCATGAACGGTACTCGGTCCCCCAGTTTGGGATTATTAACTTGATTCCCTTTTTATGCTCGTGTAGAGTGCACCCTTGATACAAGGCTTCCCCATCTCTTAGGATCGACTAACCCATGTCCAAGTGTTGTTCACATGGAACCTTTCCCCACTTCAGTCCTCAAAGTTCTCATTTGAATATTTGCTAATACCACCAAGATCTGCACCGGGGGCCAATCAACTCATGCCTGAGGTTTCTCCATGACCCTTGCTTCCTCCTACACATCAGAGCCAGGCAATTGCTTCGACAGTTGAGTATGGGTTTCATGCTTCAGCACCATCCATTTTTGGGGCTAGTTGATTCGGTAAGTGAGTTGTTACACACTCCTTAGTAGATTTTGACTTCCATGACCATCGTCCTACTATCTTAATCAACCAAGACCCTTTGTGGGATCTAGGTTAGCACGCAATTCAACAATGTAACTCAACTTTCGGTTCATCCCGCATCGCAAGTTCTGGTTACCAAAAATGTCCCACTTGGAGCTCTCAATTCCACAGTGTGGCTTAATGGAGTAGTCGCACCCTCTTACTTATTTAATGTTTGAGAATAGGTCGAGGGGGTTACACCCTTGATGCCTCAAATCATTTGCTTTACCCGATAAAACTCGCGTGTGAGCTCCAACTATCCTAAGGGAAACTTTAAAGGAAACCAACTAGTAGATGGCTCGATTAGTTTTTCGCCCCTATACCCAAGTCAGACAAATGATTTGCACATTAGTATCGTTATGAGCCTCCATCAGAGTTTCCTCTGGCTTAGCCCTTCTCAGGCATAGTTCACCATCTTTTGGGTCCCAATAGGTGTGCTTGCACTCAAACCTTTCGCTTAAGATCAAGTTCGGTTGACGATGCACCCCCCAGAGAGGGGATCTCGCCCTTCAGCTTCCTTGTGCCTCGCAAGTTTTCAAACCTGCCAACTTGCACACATGTTAGACTCCTTAGTCCGTGTTTCAAGACAAGTCGAATGGAAAGCTTGCCAACCAACACCACGAGTACGTAGGTGCACACAGCCCGCCACAAGGGTGCAAATTTTGTTCCTCGACCATCACAACGGCAAACCGAGAGGCAGTAATCCACCCGTGCTTGTTACGATGCAGTAGCCTGTGTTGGTTTTCACCTCAAGTCAAACAACGGACCAACCTGAGCCATTCCACATCTGACTAAGACGCATCGACAGCCTCCATCCGCTTCCCTCCCAGCACTTGTAAGCACTCTTTAACTCTCTTGTCAAAGTCTTTTTCATCTTTCCCTCGCCATACTTGTTTGCTATCGGTCTCTCGCCCGTATTTAGCCTTTGACAGAATTTACCACCCAATTAGGGCTACATTCCCAAACAACCCAACTCATCGACAACGCCTCATGATGTGGTAGGGTCTTGGCCTGATGGGGCTGTCACCCTATCAAGCGCCCCCTGACAAGGGACTTGGCCTAGGTCCGCCACTGAGGACACTTATACAAACTACAATTCAGGTGATGCTACTACCCAATTTTCATGCTGGGCTCTTCCAGGTTCTCTCATCGCTACTAGGGGAATCCTTGTAAGTTTCTTTTCCTCCACTTAATTATATGCTTAAACTCAGCGGGTGTTCTCACCTGAGCTGAGGTCGCAAAGTTGGAGCTAAATCTACCCTACCTAATGGGATGAAAAGGGAGAGAAAAGCAAGTTTGAGCGATGCCACACAAAGCCTACATCAGCTAACACCGACTGCCCATCCAAGGGGACAAGATCACCGCTCATCAGCACATGCCACGAAACATTGCTTGAGGTATTTTAGCCAACTGCACCGCATTGGACACGGAAAACCAGATCTGTTTCTCCCTAACATATTGCAAGGAGTGCATTTGAATGGGATGCAACTCCCAGACAGACATTCCCTCGACCGAGGCCTCTGGTGCAAATTGTGTTCAAAAACTCGATGATTGACGTGATTCTACAATTCACACTAAGTATCACATTTCACTATGTTCTTCATTGTAACAAGAGCTGAGATATCCATTGCTGAGAGTCGTTTCCACGTATTACGAAAAATTTATTACAACACTGAATAGGGGCACCCCCCATAACAAATGTAAGGCTAAGGGCCAAAAGGAGGAAAGGAAGAAAATACATGAAATAAAGAGAAACAAAGGTGTCTACCCCCCTCATAGGAGGAGGCTCAAACATAGAACAATCTCCTCGAGCCCCATGCCTTCACAAAAAGGGGGGGAATGCATGGAACAACAATCGAGAAGGACTAGGGTGGCCACCCTGGGAACTCGCACTGCTTTTAATCCTTCCCAAACACCAGTCCACAATAATTCACCCTTTTCTTCATAAAGCTAGGGACCTAAAGGAAGAAGTGAAGAAAACAAGGTGAAAGAAATAGAGATCAAACGTGGCTATCAACTCATAAGGGGAGGCTCAAACAAAGCACAAGCCTCTCGAGCCTTGTCCCTTCGTAAAAAGGAGGGAATTGAAGGGGACGACGATCAACAAGGACTAGGGTGGCCACCCCAGGAGCTCGCACTACCTTTCATCCTTCCTAAACACCAATCCATAACAATCCCACCTTTTCTCCGTAAAGTTAGGGGTGAGAAGGATTAAGGGAAGAAAAAAACATGAAAGAAATGGATATCAACCATGGCTACCAGCTCACAAGGGGAGGCTTCAAACAGAGAACAAGCTTCCCCAACCCCATGCCTTAGCAAAAAGGGGGGAACTGTAGGGGACGATGATCGTGAAGGACTAGGGTGTCCACTACAGGAACTCACACTGCTTTTCGTCCTTCCTGAACACCAATCCACAACAATCCCACCTTTTCTCCGTAAAGCTAGGGGCCAAAAGGAAGAAGGGAAGAAAACAAAATGAAAGAAAGAGAGATATCAAATGTGTCTAGTGGCTCACAAGGGGAGGATCAAATAGAGAACAAGCTTTCCCAACCCAGTGCCTTCGTAAAAAGGGGGGAACTATAGGGGACGACAATCAAGAAGGACTAGGGTGGCCACCCCCGGAACTCGCACTACTTTTCATCCTTCCTGAACACCAATCCACAACAATCCCACCTTTTCTCCATAAATCTAGGTGTTGGATAGGTAAATCCCCTCTACGGATAGAGGTGATCCCTACTAGCCCAACAGGGGTCTAGCAACAATCGAACAATGCTACACCGCAGGTTCCTAGTTGTAATTAACAAGTGGGTGAGAGTAACCTACTTGGATTCCAACGCTTGTTTGTCGAAGAGATAATCCTCTCGCTCCTTCGCTCCAGCCGATCACGATTCTCCACTATCCTCGTAGACGAACACCTGCACAAGCAAAGAGAGAAAACACAAGCGTAAAATCTACTAACAACAACTATGTATCGGTCAGGAAAGATACAATTTGCATTAATCATTCATTGAACAAATGGAACCATAAGAGTAGTCATCTATCTTTATTAACAGAAAGTAGAGTAAGGTACAACCGAGGTCCTGACGCTGAGTCCTTCCCTAGAGGGTCCAGCCAGCATGTCTCCCAAGCATTCACCTTTGAAGCAAGTCTCCCAAGTCAAAGAGGTCTCTCTTTCACACACAAGGCAACAAGCTCATGACCTTCCTCAAGCTCAAAGCAATCCTCACACACCACACCAAATGCCTACAAAGAGCAACACTAAAATGCACTAAGAATTCCTCAAACAAAGTCTATATGTTCCAAACTAGCTGCTCATGGGCAATGGAGGAGGCTTATAAAGGAGAAGGAGTCTCCATGAATAGGCAAAGGATGAGCTTTCCAACAAGATAAGTGGGTGGTCAGTTGAACAGACATGCCAGAGAAAGGACGGCGACCTCAACAATGCTAACAACCAAGTCTGGAGGGATCTGGAAGGCTGGTTGTTAGAACAAATTTGCCCAAACAGGATCAGCGTGGGTGAAACACTGAGCTGGCGCACTGACATCGCAAATCAAATACAGAGGGGGTCTGGTCAGCACGAAAAGGACAAACGGAGGGTGCGCTGTTCATAAAATGGAACCAGCGCGGAAAAGACGTGTGCTTCCGCGCTGGCAGCACAGCAGATACATTGGTCTCTGCCCGTCAGCGCGGTTATTTGATTAACAGTCGCGATGATCTATTTAACTTTAGGCAAAGAGGGTTTTCTAGCCATCTTGAGGAGCATGAGTATAGGTGAATGTGGTTTCACAACACAGTAGGGAGACTGGCATGATGGCAGTGATATTTTACTGTGTAACAGATGCCCCCTAAAGCATGAAGCTCGAGAGAGTGGAAGGGGTGAAATGCTTTACGAGACTGTTGGACTGGAACACCACTGGAGAGAACCCGCAGGCAGATACAACTGATACTTCAATTACATGTAGTCTAGGCATGGGCGCAACCATCCAAAAGACATATAGAAAAAAGGTCTGTGGCGTGGACGCAGCCACCCAGCTGAGCAGACCATGATGATAAGAGGTATGGTCGCAGCCATCCTTAAGAGAACTCAGGTATGGTCGCAGCCATCCATCAACAAGTCATGTAATGATGTCCCACAAAATCGCAACCTGGTCCACAATGGACTAGAACCAGGGTCTTGCGCTCCATCCGAATCCAAACAGAGTACAAGTTCAAACATGTGAATATATGTGTCGAAGTCGAACATGCTTGAACATCGTCTGATTACCAGCCAATGATGAAAGCTGTTAACAGACGCGAGAGGGGCCACCAATAATGACGATGGTCCTCAAGGTACTATAGGTACAGTCCACGACATGTGAATGAATGAGTCGATGTCGAACACCCGTGGAATCATTCGATCAGAGGTCAATAATGAGAACCCCACGTCGAACACGAAGAACCTGCCATTGAGGCATGCAGGCCCCAAGGTACCTGAAGGGAGTCTCTAGGTCACTCCTGGATAATGAGCCGAAGTCGACAGGAAGTGATCTTTATCGAAGGTGGGCCATAATTTTTCCCACATCATCGACGCAAGACGGGTAGAAACAAGTTTGTTTTGCGTGAAGTATCAGAGGGAGGTTGTACTTGCAGAGGTCAACTTCTCTTGAACATATCGGCGGCACTATGACGGATTTGGCAATATTTGGGGGTCAAATGATCAGAGGTCGCAAAGGACAATGAGCAGATGAGTGGCCAAATAGGATAACCCAAACCCATGGAGGCAAGAGTGAAGTGAGATGAGATGTCCCCACCCAGACACGAATGCAAACAGTGCCATGTTCAAGAGCGACATACTGCCGATGACGACGATTACGGTTCTTTTATTTCCCCCCCCATTTCTGGCGAGTACCCCGATTATTTTTGGATGACAAGCTTGACGGGGATAGCATATGCTTAGAGAGCGTCATTTCGACGGAGCCCGATGTCATTCAGTTTTAACGAGTCTGACAAAGGAAGAACTCGGCGTCTTTTCATGTTTAGAGAGTTTGAAAAGACAGCTAAAAAGGAAACTCCAGGGGGATGCTTTTTCGTAAAGTTGTGT